>JARFIW010000942.1:15215000-15400000 GCA_036346225.1 Platerodrilus igneus
AAATCATCGAAATTGGGTATTTGCTTCAGATCCGATTGGAGTTCGAAGCGTTTTCTAGTGAACGGTTCGAGTTTTTCTAAAAGAAAATCGACTAGAATAAAGTTCCAATGTTCAGTGGGAAACTTTAAGTTAGTTAGAACAGCAAGGTTCTCTGAAAAACAATCAATAAGTGCCCTAAGTTTCTTAGGGTCTTCTGATTTTAAAGGTGGAAAGTCTTTCATCGCTTTCCAATGCAAAGTTGCCAATAAACGCGGATTGCTAAATCGCTCACGCAAGGCATTATATGAGATAATAAAATTATCCCCCGAAATGGGTACCGATTAAATGATTTTCAAAGACTCCCCGCTACAGGAATTGATAAGGTAATTTAGCTTTTCGATATTGGACAGCGACGCGTTATTATAGACCAGACTGTCAAATAAATCGATATAAGATGCAAATTCAGTTCCCTCATTATTAAAATGTGGGTGCTTTAACGGTAACAATTTTGATCCCGTGCTGCTTGGAGCATTTTCAATGATTTGTGGTGCTTTCATCGTTTCAAGATGCAGCAGTATGCAATAATAAGCGGAATCCACTTCCTTCCGTAAGGCGTTGTAATTTAATAATTCTGCCTCGTTACATGACGCTAAAACATAAATTAAAACTCTATTAAAATGGGAGTAAAGGTCAATTACTCCCCTTGTTTGAATATGGAACAACGTTTTTAAAGTTGGGTCACTTTGTATAGCGTTACCAAGTTGCCACATCTCCATAATGCGTGCCTTAAGTAATTCGAGCTCTACTACATGTGCCTTCTTTGGAGCCATAGTGACTGTTATTTTGAAAGATCTACAATAAAATGTTGTAAAACGGTAACCGTTCAGATGTGCGCTGAGAAATATTAAAATATTATGTTGTTGTTCAAGGCACGAAAAATGTAAAATAGCCTATAAACCAATAAATCACGTTTATGACTATTAGCCTGCAATGTGGTCTTAAGCAACACGTAGAAAACCTAACGGTTCGTCAAATTCTTACAAAGCGTTTAGATGAAATGTACAGTTTACAACGATCGGCCTTACATCAAAGCTCACAGGAACATGTCGCTTAACGTATTTGCAAGAAGGGTTCAGTTTTACAACTTTATTACCCTTTGCAGATGTATTCAATATTTTACTGCAAACCGACTGAAAGGTTGTATGTGATATTAAAAACGCGCAATGGCTTTTAATGCAAATTAGCAAATTTTATATTAAGGATTTGTTTGCAATTAAACGCTTGCTGGTTTAATTACGGCGAAATCACTTAATTTAGTCTAACGAAAGTATGTAGCTAATATTGTACATATTTCAACCCGCTAAATATGGGGTTTGAACACAAATTTAAAGCTAAATCATTAATTAATTAAAAGGCTCGCTGGAATGCAAAGTTTAGGACATGCGTATAAACCATAGAACTAGTGAATTCGGATCGTTTGGACCAATGGATGAATGGGATGTTAAGGTGATATAGATATGTTAATTATAGGGAAGGACCAATTGCTTTTGTAGCAATACTGATGGCAGTGGAGCGGTTATGTAATAAATAAAGCAACTACAACGAACTACTTAATAAAGGGTATAAATACCTTAAAGCCTGTGCCGCTGTGGGCAATAAAAGTTCACACACAAAAGGGTTACGGACACCAAAGAACACGCACGTTGGGGTGATGGTGCCGCTTCCAAAAGCTCTCATACGACTTGCTTCTGCAACGGTTCGAGTCCGACTCACTTCACGCACTCCCACTGTTGGTATAAAATGTTTCACTAAAACTGTAGGATACCCGCACGAATAGTATTTATTGTCACCAATACCAATAAATGTTCGATGATGACGTAACATTATTGCTGTGCTATTTCTATAACCTATTTGTTATTAACTTTGTCTGTCCATGCTACCGTCCTCATACATCCGAAGCACAGCATTCCAGAAGGCTTCTCTCGCTGTCTGTGTGCTTTCCTACTGCCTCTATTTCATAGACGTACTGTGCTGTGCTCCACACATATGCTTTGAACAATTTTCATCTTTCGTACATGTTCGTTGTCTTTGAACATAGCTGCTGTTTTTTTTGTTTGATGCAGTTCGGTCACCTTCTATTGTTTTACAGTTATACACCTTATTTCCCCGATATTTAGTAGTGCGTGAGGGGGGGGGGAGGTTACGCAGCTTTTGGCTGCCAAGTTCCCCCAGCACTTGAACCTTTGTCGAATTAATAGGTTTTCCAATATATCCTTTTGCACAATCAACATTAGTTGAAAATATTATTTCACAACCAACACCTGTAGTATCATCAGTATCATCAGATTTAAGGACACCTATTTTTTCTTCATTAGGTTTTACGTCTTGAAACTGGTTTAACGTGTACTTCAATTTATTTATGTTCTGAGCTAGCCTACACATTGTTCTGAAATTCTCACAGCAGACTATATACAACTCGATTCCTCTTCTATTATTTTCTAATTTTTGCCCTATTTCACCGAGATTCATTCGTATGCGAAGGGGGTTAAGCTGCCTGTGGCTGCCAAGGATCCCCCAACACTAAAACATTTGCGGTATTAATAGTTTTCCAGTAAATCCTTTCGCACAATTAACATTAGTTGAGAATATTGCAAAACCAATACTTGTAGTTGTTTATAATAATCATCATGTTGTGTGTTTACTATACATAAAAAATATCTATCACTTTCATTTTCTCACTCAATTACTGGCTGAGATCTCAGTGTTCTTCGACAGCAGTCAAACGATTATAATCTGTAAACAAGAATATTTTTACAGCGCCTGCATCTTCACCGGCAAAATTTGTCTTCCGCTATCATTTTTCCCGTCTAATCTTCGACGGTATTCGAATGTCTTTGACATCCTTCAGCGTCTTCTAAAATGTAAGGCGATATATTGCTACGCTTGCACTTTGGTGGATTTACCTCATACTTTCGATTCTTATGTAATTTTAGATTTTCTACTCATGTTTTCGACATCTTCCTCTTGCTCTATATAGTAGAGATAGCTTCGTTTCTATGTAGGTCAATATTAGATGATGATAAAAACAGACTATATAAGTTTAGTATTGGAGAATGAAAAATCATTTAACGTATTAAATACAAATCCTTAACTCGAATAAACTAAGATTAAATTACGTATATAAGAGTTTTCAATTTTAGTTAGAATATTTAGCTAGGTGAAAATTACCTAATGCTTAACGTGTTACTAGCAAACAGATGGGGAATTGTACAGCAGATTTAATCGGCGGTCTGCATTTTTGATTAGGTAAGGTTTTTAGATCTAGTTTGTCTAAAGGGAATGGTGGTACAACACCAGAAGCTTAAATATATATATATATATATATATATATATATATTGCTATGCATAAACTGGAATTGTAATTACCGTTCTCCAACGTTGGGCTGTCTTATTGTTATAAATCTCCCTCCAAGAACTTGACTGGATTTTATCTTGAACCTACCTTGTCGACCAATAACAAAATTTGATATGTTACCGCCTTACTCGTTATCAATTTTGTATTCAACTTATAGCTCCTCCTTGAACTGTTTAAATTATCAAATCACTCCCATTAACTTTATCTTATGACTTCGACTAGCTAATATTTGGAATTATAAAATTCAGTTAATTCGATTCTATATAATGAAACAAATATTATGTACAGTTTTTGTAAATTATTTGAAATACACTTTTCAATTAATTAATGTTGTAAATCTCATTTATTAAAATCATATACTTTTTACTCAAACCCAAAGTCGCCAAAAAAAACCTATTATTTTTATAAAAAAAGAAGTCTGGAACGTTCGAAACCTCTTATCATATCACGCACTTCATACGTATGCAAGTCCCCTTTCTGTTGACTTTTTCACATTCATTTATATTAAGCAAATTCTATATTAAAAATAAAAAAATAGAAAAATAATGTCTTATAACTAAAACCTAACCTGGTCTATTTTCTTCGCATTGACGCATCCATAATCAGTTAATATTAAGCCATCCATTTGAATAAAAATTATTTTCAACTAATTCAGGATTATTACATGCCCATTCGAAATATTGTCTATCCACACGCTTGAACCATTGCATTTAAATTATTGCCATCGCCCTCTGGACTACCATTATTAACTTATACTTATGCACCCCAATTTATTGTCATGTCATTCAGACTTACTCCTTCTTATCAATTTCCCCAAACTTAGAATTGGATTATCATCCTCCGGACTCGGAAATCGTAGCTTATGTTCCCCGGACTTAGAATACCATCTATTCTTAGAATATTGTATTATTCTCCCCGGCTTCAGAGCCCTATTATTATTATGTTTTAGTTTAAATAAATTCCCAAAATCTACTTACGTTTAATCGGCAATCGTAATTTTCATCTTAGTCGCACTTATACAATTTTTCACTTTGAATTATTATTACGTATCACACTTTGTCTCAGAGTGGCGCACTTCGGCCTTTGTTAAGTTGAAAACTGAGTTCGTTATCACTGTACCTGTTAATATATCATTGCTCTCCTACTCCGTCAGTGGGTATGGTCTACAAACTCGTCGCTCATTTTAACGAATCAAATCTTTGCATTTAAAGTAGTTTCTGATGTAATTTTCTATGCTTTCAAATAATTGTGGCCTGCTCGCAGGTGCTTGTTATCAAACATGCGGTGTTTTGACAAATCTAATCGCTTTTCCATAAACAACTGATGCAATTCGACTTTTAATTTTCATATATGCATGTTATTTACCCAATTTTTAATCTCTTTTTTTTTATTAAAATGGTTAACTATTTGTACGCATTTACCCTATACTTCTTGAAGCTTTATTTCTTATCTCCGTATTAACCTAATTGTTTGGAACTCTTTTGAATGCGTGTCTAATTACACTTTATTATGTTTACTTATAAATATGCGTGCTTCACTGAAAAATATTATTATTTGCATTGCCTAAATTAACTAAAACTTTATCTACAGTATTAAATATTTACTATTTACCTAATGCATGTGTTTCTGGTTTTTACGCTAACTATGCGTCTTCCTGTGTGTATTTGCGTCTCTTAAAACTACTTATACTTTATATACAGGGTGTTGACTGCTTACTATTTACAAACTATTTCCATTTCTCAATTCTTTACTAAATAAATGCAGTTTTCTGCTTCCTATGGTAATTTCTAATTCCTGCACAACCTTTACTCTAAATCACACCCTTAAACAACCCCTTATCACAGCAATATATATATATATATATATATATATATATACACACAACATAATCTTAAACTTTGCCAACAAACCTATAAACAACCAACAAAAAGACGAATTCAGATCACATTTCTACAAAACAAAGAGATTCTTATCAGATAACACTAATTTAATTGCAAGTAGAGCTGATAAAGGTGCTGTCACTGTCATCATGGACAAACAACAATATATCGATACATCCTTAGAATTGTTATCTGATACTACAACTTACAAACTCTTACGTCGAGATCCAACCTTTACAACGCAAAAACGTGTCAACGATCATATAAAGTTGCTCCACAATAAAGGCATGTTAAACGATATTGAAAAAAAACAACTGTACATCTGTAATGCAATCCCAGGCAAATAGTATGGGCTACCAAAAATCCACAAACCTATACTTACACTCAGACCTATAATTTCGTCTATAAATACCCCCACGTATTTAATAGCTACCTTCGTTTCAAAAATACTTCAAGCCTCTTTTCCACCTGAAGGCTACAACATCAAAGATAGTTTTACCTTCGTAGATAAATTCAAAAACCTTAAACTTACAGAAAATCACGTTCTTGTCTCTCTAGACGTAACATCGTTATTTACGAACATTCCACTAACCTTAATCCTCAATATCATCAAAGAAAAATGGTCAACCATTGAACCTCACTGCAAGATTTCAATGGATTATTTCCTAAGTACTATTAACTTGATCTTTAACAACATCTATTTTGCTTTTCAAAGTTGCTATTATCTTCAGTTGTTTGGCACACCAATGGGCTCCCCTATATCACCTGTCATTGCCCAGATCAATGATAAAGTTAAGATTTCCTTTTTATTTCAGACACAAGCATATTATGCCAATTAGAGATAATGCTTAGTGTATTTTTTGTTATTTATTGTGAAATTCATGTTTGATAAATATAGGTTTGTTGAACAGGACTTGGAGCTTTGTTATTATTTCTGTAATTGTTAATAAGCAGTAGGTGAGAAAATGTGGAATTAAGACGCTATTAACTTATATTGCAGTAAAACCGTTAAATCGTATCTCGAAGCACCCATCTTTCGGGAGGGTATTATTATGGATTATCCAGGCAGGTTGGCGCCCAAAGGCTAAATTAGATCGCCAGTTCAAAGACCTTTTGTTAGGTAAGAGTATTTAGTGAAAGTGTTATAAATGTATACCCCTAACGAGATTTGCATTTGCTTTTCTAGAACCGACCCTCACCATTGAAGGCTAGCTGGTGCACTATTTGTTGTTATGATGTAACAATTTTCTTGACGTCCATGCATATATTGTTTAGTTATTTTTTACACTGCAACGTCCCTTTAGGCAAATAATTAATTTTACAATATCGATAAATATTCAGATATGCGTCGTGTTACCCAATCACGAGTTGTATAATATTTAAAAAAGATATTACAGACACATTCTTTAAACGAAGGTTGTTTGAGCAGTACTTCCAATGACGATAAGATGCAATATGAGTCTTACAAGGGTCCGAGCCAGCGATTTGAGAGTAGTCAAAAACGTGAAAGTGCATTCCAGTGGTAAAAGCGCTTGAGATTTTTGTTTCTCTTAACGGTGAGCAAGTAAAATTAATTATTAAGGTAAAATAAATAATTTTATTGTAGCGCTCACTTTATTAGCTCACTTTATTAAATCACTTTATTGGCTCACTTTATTGTTTCGCTTTATTATCTTACCTTATGATATCACTTAATATCGACTTGATATTTTACTCTGCTATATCAATTAGCAATTAAACTTAAAGATGTCAATTTAATAACTCATTTTATAGTTTTGTTGAATAATCAATTTTATGGATAAATTTACTTTAATTGGTTTATTTCGACGGATCACCTTATCAGTTTATGAAAATGTAGTTCAGTTTAAAGGCTCCCTTCAATAGCCCTCTTAAATTTTTAATTCTTCGAGAGTTTAAGTAAAGAAACTCAACTTTAAATTTAGAAGGTTTTACGTAGCCTCAGCTGTGAAGAAATTTCGTGAGAGAATATTTACGCTTTCGTGGGATGCAGGTGTGTTAAGTCCAGTGACGTAAGTTGTTTGTTCAGGAATTGAAAGCTGCCACATGTGTTAACATCGAACTATTGTTTGTAATGACGTTTCCATGTACTATCAAC
Organism: Platerodrilus igneus; assembly: GCA_036346225.1. NCBI lineage: Eukaryota > Metazoa > Arthropoda > Insecta > Coleoptera > Lycidae > Platerodrilus > Platerodrilus igneus. Next base: position 15,222,391 of record JARFIW010000942.1, read on the forward strand.
GAGCAAGGTAAGCGACTAGCTTAAGGATATAACCTGTGAACAGCTGTTCCCAAATAACTTGTCTAGGAAGCAAATGCTTGAATTTAAAAAGGTAACCTTGGACTTATAGCTGCATTGCGAAGATTTGAGAGAATTTTACTGTTTGAGCATAGTTGTATCACCAAAATTATAGCTTATATTAAAAGTCGCTACGTTATGTTTTAGGATTATTAATTTCATTAGGTATACTTAAAAAGGGCATGTTCAGTCAAGTCAAGTAATACCAAAAATTAATCATGAAAATTATCCTTATTTTGCATTGATTTTATAATCAATAATTGAAAACCAAGGTAAACAGATCTGTTCATTTTGGGTAAAAACTTTGAGGTTATGTTTAGATCATTATTGAGATTAATAAATATTTTTATATTTACGTATTGAAGTCTATAAGATTATACCACATCATTATAATACATCTTTGCATATGAATTTTAGAACAAAAAATGATAAACTCAATTAAAGAACAATCGTTTCGTTTGAGTTAGTAAAACAACTGTTTTATTTTGGACAAGTGCGTCCAAATGTAAGGAAAGTAAGCTCAAAGTCTATACAGTAAGGTTATTGGCTGTGACTCAATCATGAAGTACTGAAACAGTGCTTCTAAGAAGCTTGATATTTAAACTTTCTTTCAATATTTATGTTTAAATTTCAGAAATTAATAGTAACTCTTTTTCTCTTTACTGCATTAGGTAGCAAGAGTGCATCTCCTGTGTCCTTCATTTGTCCTAATGACATTATTATCTATCAGATCCTGCGTTCTCGAAATCAAAGCGATATTCCACCCTGAGGATTTCCAAGTTCGCCCTTAGGTTACCCCTTACTTTATTAAACCTGGAACTTGGTGGCGCCCCCCTTCATCCCTTAATTAAGTAATGAGTCTTCTAAAAATCATTGTGATAAGACCCAAGGCTATTCTTCATAAACTCTACCCGAGGAATATTGCAGTAAGGACCGTTAAAAAAGTCTTTCGATACACCTTTCCATCGGGCAGGTGCTATTCAGGATTATCCAGGTGGGTTGGCGCCCAAAGGCTTTATTAAACTGAGAGTTCAAAGACCTTTTCAGGTAGTTGTACTAGTATTTAGCGAATGTGTTACAATTAGTTTGCCCATAGAAAGATTTGAATTTGCTTTTATATAACTCACTCCTATCACTACAAGCTAGCTGGTGCACTATTTGCTGTTGCGTCATATCGCTATTGTAGAGTAAACTAGTTCAGGTAGTTAACGTCAATTGACCACGTAACAATTTATTCGTAAAGCAGTAAATAACGCTCGCATTTTTGAAATCCTGCAAGAAATCTAGCGTTAGATTCTAAAAATTATATTGAAGCAGCCAATACACTATAAAATATTCATAAAGTTTAGTGATACACGGACATCAAGTAGACTAGAAAGAAGTGACACCTTTTACTCAATAACTGCTTCGATTATTTTGCCGTATGTCATGTGTGTCTTATAATTAGTTTCCTCATCCTGAAAAATATAAACTTTTTGTTAAGTGCTAATCAGAAATACGATATATTTCCTTGGCATACGAGGATCACTGTAAAATTTCACGGAATTTTTTATTGTACCTTGAACTTTTGGAGTTCCTAAATTACCATAATTGCAAGATTTGACATTTCTAACCTATAAGACAGTTGGCATTTTGATTTCTAACCCAGAAGTTTTGCTTCAAGAAAATTTTATGATTGAAATAAAAATTTCGCTTTCTTATCTTCGCGTGGTGTTTATTTATGATTTTCGATACAGTTTAATTCGACGCAGTGTGCACTTAATCGCGAATGTCGTCTGTGCACCTCTCATCGTGGAGAAATTAATGCCGTGCGGTATCGCTTTAGAAGATCGGTATGTAGCTTAGGGAGGTTAGGGCAATCTTAGACGTTGGGGCGAAACAAACATATACGATTTTGCACAATCAGTAGCATGTCAGAAATCGTTCCAGCCGATGGATCCCTCACAATTTGAAAGATCCGCAAAAAGAGGTATGATTCCAGTAGTACAAGAAAATAATAAATCAAAAATTACTTGTTTCGGAAGTATCTAGTTCAGACTGAAAGAACTTTTTTGAAGATGGATTTCTTCGAATGTAAAATGTGTAACTATAAAAAGGAAATGTTTTAAGTAACAATATAGCTATATACATACCGTCATGTGTGTGTGTGTGTGTGTGTGTGCGTGTGCGTGTGTGTGTGTGTGCGCGCCTCGCGTGCGCGCGCGCGTGAGTACGTGCGTGTGTGTTTCTTTTTTATATTTTTCGTTTCCGCAAACTTTAACAGTGAGCCTCATACAAAATGTTTGAAGCTTCTACTTACCTGATTGAAATTGAATGGATTTTTTATATTAAATTCTCTACAGAACTGAAATTTATAAATAGGCAGAGTGAAGGTATTTTCTGAATCCATTTGAATGGGCATATCGTTGCTACCTACGTACGTTAAGGTGGGTGGTAGTTGGTAGTCTCCAAATTCTGGAGCTGATATGAAATTTCTATTAGCATCTAATGTGGAATTAAATTACTAAACATTATTCCCCTACCGTCTCCATAGTTTTGTGGTGATTCCTCACTATATTCCAATTGTTGAACATCCGTAGGATCTAAATACTGCCCTATTGCATTAGTAAATACATTATTCATAAGAAATGGCAGTAGCTTTACGAATATATTGGCATTAAAACCTCTCCCTATCACAACTGTAGTCATCTCTAGTGGGTCGCTGACCTTTGATGGTAATTAAAAATTCTAGAACAAGAACGAGGGTAGTTAAGTGTTTGGAGTTCATTGTTATTGCGAATTTAACGTTTATTTCGCGTTCAGGTAACCTGGATGGTTTTTGCGACTATAAATACAAAACAAAGAAGATTGGTTTCAGTAGAAAATAATCCGAACCATAACTAAAATTTGCACTAAAACAATGGGTCGTATATTACATATTATCTTTATGTTACTTCGCACTGCATCATTTTTCATTAACATGGCCATTTCTTGCGTTTAATACGGATTATTTGCAGTTACAAAAGTTAATAATAGGGAACCAAACTTACTGTTTACTTTCAAGTTAGAGATGCTTCACGTTTATAATCTTTTCGATTTTGAAATCTTTATCGTTGAAAGTATTAATCATTTCCCACACGCATTTATTTAAATTTAAGTAATCTATAAAATCCTATGTTGATCGGAAAAAATTTCGGCAAGGGCCGGATTCGACCCGCAGGCCACCATTCGCCAGATCCAGTTTAAGCTGATAACCGAAATATTTTAAATTCGGACATCAACTATTGAGTTATTAGCCGTTAAAGTTTGTATTCCCAGCAAGTTTGTTTTCAAGGCTGTATCAAATTTTGCTATAGACACCGATTGCTTTAAGGTGACCTATTAGCGATACGGCTTTGCATAGGTCTCAGAGAATCAGATTCACGTTTTTTTGCAACTATAAGTCATTATTGGTGAGATGTATCTGCTACGTTTCATTAGTGCATGTTGATCAGTATGAGATTTTCCACATACATTGCAGACTAGTCTATTTTCGCTCTTTATCAAAAAAAATTGAAAAAGTCCCGTAATTTGAACAATCTTATTTAATAGCTTTTCAGAAACAGCTAATACTCTAAAAGGGTAAAAATATAAATCTGATTTTTTCGTTAAGAAAAACCCCTATGCCACGTACAAATGGAAAAATTTTACTTAGCAATACTTTTGGTCTATATTATCATAATCGATTACTTTATATTTCCTAAACTCCTATTAATAGTATTTTAGATAAATGATAATTACCCGTACTACGGACTGTGTTATGTGCAGGCTCTAAAGTACTTATTTGAATATCTGGGTGTCGTTTTAATCACAATTGTATCTGTATCAATTTACGCCTGCCCCTGTAACGTACATTTTCCGGAAACGTGAGTTAAGGTTTGTGGCTGGTAGCGGTCCTTTTTAAAAAGACATTTCCAACTTCTTAACGTATTTATTTGTTTATACAGAAATTAATATTGAATTTTGACGTACTTGAACTAAATTATTCTAAGTTGACATACAATAATTAATTGTACAATATGAGTAATCTAACGAACTGCAATGTTAAAGCTGAACGATGGATTGACTTCTTTCGAGTGGGGCTCCCGGGTCTTTTATAATATCCCTACCCCCTCACATGGTTGTGGGAACTTGCAGACCTAATGTCTGCTTACACTTGACTCTATTCATAATACAATGTTGCGATCTTAATTCTATTCATAATTACTTTGTTGCGAGCTTACTTTCTAGGTAATCTCGGTACGTGACTGTCTGTGACCGCCTGTCACCTGACATCTGCAGTGTCACTTATCGTCTGTGCTACAAAGTAGCGCTTCCGTTCCCATGAACGTTAATAAACTGAATGAATTGTCTATGATTTACATTGTTGCACATCACTTAGCACATTTTCTAATATTTCTAGTAATTTCATAAGTATAGGTTCTTTACATGTATATAACAATTGGGGGATTACATAACTCCTCTCGACGTACATTAAAAATTAAGGGTTTTTACCTTTCTTGATTTTTAATTCAATAAATTCATTTAATTTTATTTCTAAAAATTCATACTTTTTAAGGGTACATATTTGTTTCTTTGTTTGCCTTATATCTAAAACTGTTTTCTTTATTTTTATACCTAATATACATTTTGTAAATTACATAAATAATCAATAAAATCGTCAAAATAATTAATATAATTGTAATTTTGAGTTCGTTTAGGTGTTCTTTGTAGTCTTCCATGAGTTTCATGGCGTGGTTGAGGTTGTCTAATTCCAGATGTTGCAGTTGCATGGATTTTTGAAGTGTTTCTTCGTCTTCGTTTTGCGTTATCTTGATCTGTAATTCGGGTAGATTCGCTAATTTCTTGATTAGTACGAGATCTTGATAGACTCTAATTATTCCATTTTTCAATTTTAAATAACAATTTTCCTTAAGCGTGATTAGTTTGCTTCCGGTTAATGCTAAGCTACTTTTGTCTTGATTGCAGTATATTGTTGCGATTACTTCTGTGGGGAAAATGGATATCCATTTATTTTCCGTTACTTTCTGGATTTTCATATTGGTGATTTGTACAGGTTTGGCTTCACAATTTTCGTAATGATTGGAAAACTTTAGTAGTTGTACTTCGCAGGAGCTGTCTTTTTAAATTGTTGTCGTTGTCGATGATTGGCATAAATATTGATTTGGTGTGACTTCATCACATTTTTCGTTCGTATAACCATATCTTAGTTTATTTAAGGATAGGAATTTGGTTTTGGGTATAATAACTTGGTATGTGCTAGTCATTTTTATTGGAAAAGCAAATAAGTGATAATAATTGTAATTGTTAATCTCTACTATTGAAATTTTTTACATAGCCTTTAACTATAGCTATTTTTTCAAATATTAAAATGTTTGATTCTATTACATCGAAAGGTAATTTACTGTTGGTTATAAAAGATCTTATTCTCAGTAATTCTTTTAATAAGTCAGTTGGTTCTATGATACTGGAATGTAGGGTATTTAATTTGGCAAAAGTTACTGCGTTTTCTAACGTTGCTAAAACTTGTTGAATTAAGGTGAGGGTTGATATTATCTGGTTGTGTATCGTGTTAAATCTGATTAAATCTCGCATGCCTAACATGGTAGTTTGCATGTTATTTTCTAGGGTTTGTATTCGATAGGCTATACTATCTTGATTTCTAACTAACTTTCTTAATGTGTCGTTGAATTTTATGATCGTTGATTGAGTTAACGATATTTGGTTACTAACTATGGTTTTGATGTCGTTTTGGTTTTCTATTAATTGTTGTATTGCGTTGTCATAGCGTTCTGCGTCTTGATTATCTAGATTGCCGGTAATTGCTTTTATTATGTTTTCTAATCCGTTGATTAGTCCTTTTTTTCGTCTCGCCGTTTGTTCTGTGGGTATTAGTCGATTAAATTTGTCTTCTATGTTTTTCAAGATACTTTCTATTATGCTGTCATAGTTCATCATGTCTATTGCGTATCCTTTTCCGAATTTTATTGTGTATATTGATTGTTTTAGTCGGTAATAATTATTATTGATTGTTTGAAATTCTTGTTTTAGTTCTGTTAAATCGAATTTTTGTGCAAAGGTCCAATGGTGTTCTGCATGCTGCCTAATTTTATTGGTAGTATACCAGGGTTATTCTTTATGTCTTTAATTATGATTTCGGTGTCCGTTCTACCTGGGTGGAGGTTGACGGTAAGGGTATTGATTTTCCATCTGAAAGTACAGGGTGTCTTAAATTTTTGAGGTGAATATATTTTGTTATTTTGCCGTTGTCTACTACGGCTACGTTTTTGTCGGATATTCTTTTAATTTTAAAGGGGCCTAAATTTCTCGGTGCCGTTTTATGTCTTTTGCTTTGGAAATTTTTCTCGTATACGGTTTGTCCTATGGAAAACTCATTTACGTCTGTGTTTTTATTACGGGTCGCGGTAATGCGTTCTTTGTCGTTATCTAACTTATCCTATACTTTGTCATAAGTGATTTTGGGTTTTTCTTTGTGATCCTTGGGGTATTGCTGATAGATTTCCTTGTTATAATGTATATCACGAGGGTTGCGTAAATCTGAGTGTCCTAAGGTTAATTCTTGTGGTGTAAAATTGGTTGATGAATGAATTGTGTTATTATAGGCAATTAATGCGTATAACATTAAATTAGATATATGTTCCTTCTTGTAATTTATTCCTAATAATCTGATCTGTTCTAGTAGGGTTGAATGTAGTCTCTCGATTAGTCCGTTGGATTCAGGGTGGTTTTCGGTTATAACATGAATTTTTATCTTGTGTAATTCCAAAGTGTTTTGTAGTATTTCATTCTTAATTTCGCTGCCGTTATCTAACGTTATGGTTTCAGGCGTTCCATAAAATGTGAAATAACGTTAAAATTCTTGAGTTACGCCTACACTATTCTTAGAGGTGATTGGTATTGCTTGGCCTATTTTTGTAAATGCGTCTACAATTGCTAAGTAACTTTGTGCTTCTACTACTAGAGTATCGGCATGTAATTTCTGAAAAGGTTTGTCTGGTGTTTTAGTCAACATTAAGGGTATTTTCGGAAGTTTTCTGTCATATCTTGCTTTGTCACATAGTTTACAGTGATTGATATAGTCGGTAGTTAGTTTCTTCATGTCCTTGAAGTAATAAATAATGGTGTTTTGGAATTGCGATAGCATAAAATAATAAGAAAGCTTGAAAACTGGTTATATTGTAAGAGCAAAATTAAAAGTCCGATTACATGGAATTGTTTAGTAAAAGAGTGCTTGTTTGACAGACGCTTTCTACGTTTTTTATATGTAGAAGCATACAAGCAAGCTGTATATTAAATATCAACGTCCATTTTCAACAATAACGTCTCATGATTTGTTTTAGGGTTTCATTAATTCCACGATGGTTGGTCTTTTCTTCGTGTTGGTTTCTGATCACGTCATTTATTTTGTCAGGGTCGTCTAATATTATTAATTTTCTTGTGCATCTTATAAGTTCAGGGCCAGAATTGTTGAATAATTTAACATATATTTCTGAAAATCGTTTATACAAGTTTTCCGTGTTAAAGTAAAAGTAAAATCGTTTTTTCTCGGGGGTGTATTCTTTTAGAATTTTAATTTTTTGCTCTTTATTGTCGTCTTTAGTTATCTGAATTTGGTATATCTTTTTGTTATCTACTTTTGTGTGTTTTACAAGATTGGGGTTGGTTAAAACTTCTGTGATTATAAACTGATTGGGCTTTAGGTCTATGGCTTTATTTAAAATTTTAATTGCTGTTTTCGGTTCGTCATTTTGTGTTGAATGTATGGTCTCCATTTTGTCTGGATCTTCTCTAATTTCTGTTTCATCTACATTTCCTATCACTGATTCTGTTTCTAGTGCGTTAAGCTGTTTTCTACTTAGAGCGTCTGCGTTATTACTGTAAATTCCTTTTTTGTATATGATCTCGTAATCATATTCTTTTAATCGGATTCTCCATCGTTGTAATTTTGAATTGGGTTCCTTGAGTTTGCATAGCCATACTAGTGGTCTATGATCGGTGTATATATAAAATTTCCGTCCGTATAGATATGGTCTAAATTACTTTGTTGCCCAAATTATGGCTAACAATTTTCTGTCTATTGTACTGTATCATTGCTCTGTTTCATTGAGGGTTCTGGATGCGTAACTGATGGGTTTATCGTTGCCTACTGTTCCTTGGCTTAATACTGCGCCTAATGCTATATTTGATGCGTCTGTTGTTAATATGAATGGTTTCGAAATGTCGGCGTATTCTAATACGGGGTGATTTGTTAATATACTTTTGATTTTATCTACAGCTTTAATAAATTCTAGGGTATGTACAATTTTCTTTTCTTTTTTTAAACAATTGGTCAGGGGCTTGGTTATCTGAGCATAACCTTTAATAAATTTGCGGTAATAACCACTAAGGCCTAAAAATCTTTTGATTTCTTTATTCGTTTTTGGTATGGGGTAGTTTAATACAGCGTTTGTTTTGTCGGGGTTCGGCATAACTCCTTGGGGTGTTATTATGTGACCTAAAAATGCTACTTCTTTCTGTAGAAATTCGCTCTTATCTAATCGTACTTTAAATTGTGCTGTTCTTAACTTTCGAACACTTCTCGTAGTTTTTCTATATGCTCCACTAATGATGTTGAATACACTATTATATCGTCTAGCTACACAAGGCATTTTTCGTTGTGTATCCCTGGTAGTATGTTATCCATTACTCGTTGAAAAGTTGCGGGTGCGTTCTTTAGTCCAAATGACATCCTCTTATATTCGTAGTGTCCTCTAGGTGTGCTAAAGGCTGTTTTTTGTGTATCCTTTTCTTCCATTTCCACTTGATGGTATCCTGATGCTAAATCTAATGTCGAAAAATTCTGGCACTTGCCTAATTTGTCTAAAATTTCAGTTATATTTATCGTCTACCGTTTTTTCATTTAATTTTCTGTAATCTATTACCATTCTGTATTTTCGTTTTCCTGAGGCGTCCAGTTTTTTTGGTACTATTAATACGGGGCTGCTCCATGGTGAATTGGAGTGTTGTATGATGTCTGGATCTAATAGATCGGCTACTTGTCTGTCAGCTTCTTCCTGACTTGCCTGGGATAATCTGTATGCTTTGGTGAATATCGGTTTGTTGTCTGTTAGTTCAATGTTGTGCTTGACTGTATTTGTAAAGGATAGGGGTATCCCTTCGCAATGGAATATGTTGCGGTATTCGAAACATAATTTTTTGATTGCTCTTTGTTCCTCCTGATTTATGTCGCGGTTAAATCGGACATTATTTAAATTTTGTCTTAACATTTCGTCGTTTTCTACGGGGTTGTAATTTTCGTTTAAGTTCTCGTCTATTTCCATTTCGTTAAAATTTAATTCTTCCACGTTAATTGGGTTTGTTAAAGATAGTTCTACGAAGTAGTAATTTGAATTTAATATTGTCGTTGTGGCATCATTATCTTTGATTTGTACTAATGCGGTTGGGGTCTCTACTCCTTGTTGAAAAGTAGTGTGATTTATTATTCATATTTTATTATTTGAATTTACGGGGATTTTTATCTTTTTTTCTGTTCGGGGTTCTATCGTGTATTTTTCGTCAATTTGGGTGTTTCGAAATTTAATGGGGATTCGTCCATATTTGGTTCTTAGTAAAAGGTTTTTTATGTCTATGTTGGCTCTTAGTTTTCTTAGAAGGTCCATTCCCAATAGTCCCTCATATTTTTCATTGAATTCGAATATGCAGAATTTATGCTTCATTTTTACGTTAAATGTTTTGGTAAGGGTATGTTTGCCACGAATTGGTGTAGAGTTGTTTGATGGGCTGTTTTAATTTTAAACGGTTCTCTTTCTACATAGTTTAAATAATGTTTCTTTACGGTTCGCGGGCTAATTAAGGTTTTTGAAGATCCGGTATCGATTAGTAGTTTGAATTCTGCGTGGGGTATTTCTATATAGGGTAGTACAAGGTGATTCATATTATTTAAGTTTATTACGTTTGGTCGTTTATAAATCGGTCTATCTGAAAATTTGAGCACGCGTTTTCTTCGTCGTCCTCTTCGTAAGTTTCGTATGATTCTTCGCGTTCATAACTGGTCGAGTGGTTTCGGTTCGTTGTTTGTACTTGGTCGATTGCAATTATTCTGGTCATCTTCATATTCCTCTACTTCTTGATGAAATAGCTCTTCTGAGGTGAAAGTGCGTTTTTGATTAGGGTTCGGTCAAATGTGTGTTATTTTTATGTTGGGTCTGGTGTTACCAGATGAGGTATCCATCGGTGTGGGTTTATAATAGTTATTGGGATTATTATTTGTCATTGGTGAGTTTCTAATAGGATTTGCGTTGAATGCTGGTCTTTGCTAATTTACATTTTGGTTAAATCTTGGTTGAATTGCGGGTTTTGAAAAATTCGGGTTAAATGGTGGTTTTGAAAATTGTTTATATTGGTTATTAAAGTTTGAGTTATTTAAATGTGAATTATTGGTTCGCGTTTGGTTTGTTTGTGCATTGAACGGGGTGAATTTTTGTTGTGGATTTGTTAGTCTCGCGCGTTGTATGCTTTTTATTGGTGTGCAGCTTTTATTCGCGTTGAAGTTGTATAGTCTGTTGCTGTAGTACATTACGTTTTCTTCCTCGATTATCATGTTTATAGCTACTTCTAAGTCTTGGGGGTGTTAAAATCTGATTTTGTTTGAAAGTCGTTCGGATAGTGCATTTAGATAGGTGTCTAATGCCATCTCGTCGTACATTTTTGTTTTTAAAAGTCTGACATTTGGGTCGGCTTCTTCAATTTTGAGTTTTGTCAAGATTAAGGTTCTTACATTTTGGCATTTCATTCCAAATTGATATGGGGATTGGTTGTTTTCCATTCTAAGGTTTATTAAGTCTCGTACTAGATATTTTAGGTTCCTCTAATCGCCGAAATATGCTATTAATACTCGTTTGAATTCATCTCATTGGTCTAAATCGTCCCTACTGGCGATTAACATTAGTGCACTTCCGGTTAGTTTACTAATTATAAGACGTATCAGTAAAACGTTGCTTTCGTTATTTTTGGGCTCATAGAATGTTTTTAAGAATATTTCACAGACTGAAATAAAGTTGATTAATAAACATTGGTCTCTGTTAAATTGGAAGATAATTTCCATGTAGATTTTTAGTTCTGCACTCATCTTGGCTAGGGGAATGTTCTGGTAATTAAATTTTTAATTAGACTTTGATTACTTTCCGATTTTGTAAAAATTTGGATTTATTTCGTAGTTTGTATCGTTATTTCTTGCTTGGATTTATTAATTTTCCGTTTAGATTGCTATTTTTAGCTTGGGTCGTTTCGGATTATTTAAAGAATTGATTTGCTTTTTTATTTTGAATTGCACGGTGTTGAAATTATTTTATGGGTTTTTTGCTTGGTATTGGCTTGGTTACGTTTATTTTTAATTTGCCGATGTTAGTTTTATTGTAGGTTTGATTACTGAAGTTTGAATAAGACAGTGATTTTTTGTGGTAATTTATCTTACTTGCTTGTTTTGCGTCAGTTAGAGCTCTTCTATTTTAATTCTGCTGATTTTAATTATGTCTGTAATAATTATCTCTTCCCGTAAGTTTATGTAATTTGAAAGGTGTCTGCGATGCTTTTCGTTTTACTACAATGTTGTAATCTGCTGTAGGATGTTGTCCGTTAATTAGTTGCGTCAGTGTCGCTGTTGCAAGGTTATTTTTAAATATACTTCATAGGCATACTGTGTAGTGCTCCACATATATGCTTTCAACAATTTTCTTCTTGTTTCTGTTTTTTGTCTTTGATCATAGGCGAGAATCGATTAGTCGTTCGAACAGACCGCATCGCTGTATTACACGTTCTACGTAGAACCAATTAATTAAATGAACCGCTTTTCTTCAGAACACCGCTATCGTCATAATGTGCTTCGCTACATCCGCAAAAAGCAGAGTAGATGTTACATCGTGTGTTTCGTTGCCACGGATTCATCAACACCAGGTGAGTGCTTTTAGTAAACGCTTGAACTGATTAAACCCATTAATTACATGTTGCTTGTTAAGTTATCACTTAATTTTATATACAGTCCACTTTTCTGTACCACAGGGTTACTCGTTATTTGTTAACTATCATTTTTCTATCGCTTTAGTATTTTACAAAGGTTGTGAAGAAGGGTAAGCAGCATGTGGCTACCAAGTTCCCACAGTACTTAAACATTTGCCGATTTAATATTTTTTCCAATATATCTTTTTGCACAGTCAACATTAGTTGCAGATATTTTACAACCAACACCTGTAGTTGTTTAAAATAATCACGAGATTTATCTTATTTTTACGTCATTAGGTTTTTCTTCACAAAACTGGTTGGACACGTACCTCTACTTATTTATATTCTGAGCTAGCTTACACAGTTCCCTGAAATTCCCACACAGCCTATATATAACTCGGTTTCCCTTCTATTGTTTTCTAATTATATGCCCTATTTCACCGAGATTCAGTGGTGTGTGAAGGGGAAGGGGCTCGGTGGCGTAGTTGGTTTGTGTGTGACTACTACACCCAAGGTCCCGGGTTCGAATCCGACACGGTCCGACGGAAAAATGTTAGGCGATCATTTTTCAGAAAAATACACCCTCATTGGGATGAGAGGTAAAATGAAGGACCCGTGTGTGAGTGCTGCCATGCACGTTAAAGATCCCTACTTTGCTTAGAACAGCAAGGGTTGGGCAAAATTCAAAATTTTCCACATAAAAGAACTTGTTTTCTGGCCAATGTAGTACCTTCGGGTGGAGCATTGGAAAATCAAATGTACGGTATGTGAAGGGGGTTAAGCAGCCTGTAGCTGGCAAGATGCCCCAACACTTAGACATTTGCCGAATTAATAATTTTCCAGTAAACCCTTTCACACAATTAACATTATTCGAGAATATTGCACAACCGATACCAGTAGTTTCTTATATTAATCATCACGTCTAAGTACAGTTACATTTTTCGTCATTAGCTTATCCATCTTGGGGCTGATTGGTTGCGTATTTCCATTGATTTCTATTCTGAGCTAGCCTACACATATCGCTGAAATTCATACAACCTACATCTTTCACCATCTGTGTCCAATAGCCTAACCTAAGTCTTCCTCTACTTCTTTTTTTTCGTATCTCTGCTTCTAATGTATTCCGCGCTATTCCCTCATGCCGTAGTATATGGACTATGATCCTCTCCTATTTTTAATCGTTTTCCACATATTTCCTATTTCACCTACCATTTTTAATACCTCTTTGTTCTTAACTTTGTCTGTCCATGATATCTTCATCATTCGTCTGTAGCACCATATTTCAAAGGCTTTTACCTTGTCCGCTTCTCCTACTGTCCAGTTTTCACAGCCGTACAGTACTGTGCTCCACAAATATGTTTTATGCAATTTTTTCCTTGTTTCTATGTTTGTTGTCTTTGAACACAGCAGTTTCTTTTTCTTGTTAAATGTAGCAAGACATTGTATTAATCTAGCTAGCAGAATTCCCTAACCTTTTGAAAATACTACCTACCTATTTGTATTCTTGTTTTTAATTTATTTTCCCCTCCTTTACATACTAGTACTTTAGTTTTATTTTTATTTAATTTTCATACTATTTCTCTCAGTTAGAACCGTTTCCATTTCATTAAGATCAGCTTAACTCTTCCTTGCTAGATGCTAATACGTTATATCATCTGCAAATCTAAGTATGTCAATTTTTTGTCCCTGCATAGTAATTCCAAATGTCTTTCTGCATTTGACAGTATTCATTGCCTCTTTAATGTACAAGTTAAAAATTAATGGGGATAGGACACAACCCTGTTTCACCCCTTCTCTAATGTTTACTTCTCTACGTTCTTGCTCTAATTCTATTACTGCTGTTTGCTCTTTGTATAAGCTATGTACCATTCTGCTATACCTATAACTCATTCGAATCTTTTGAGTATTTTGAAAATTTTTCTCCATTTTACATTGTCAAATGCTTTTTCCAGATCTACAAACCCTATATGCACGCTTTTTCCTCTTTTGCCATTATTACCCTCAGACCTAATATAGCTTCCCAAATTAATCTTCCCCAAGTATTTCTTCAGCTCGTTTTTCCATTCGTCTTTGTACAATTCTAATTAATATTTTTGACACGTGTGCTGTCAAACTTATTGTTCGAAAACTTTCACATCTATTTGCGCCTTTCTTTTTTAGTACATTTACTATGATGTTACGTTTGAATTATTTGGATATCTCGCCTGTCTCATACATATAGCTTACAAGTTGGAAGAGACGTTCTGTTACTGCTTATCCAGCGGCTTTTAGAGTTTCTGCTTGCACTTTATCTGTACCCAGCGCCTTACCATTTTCAGGCGTTTTAATGCTAATTCAAACTCACGTCTAAATATAGTATATCCCAAGTCATCATTTTTGACGTCTGGTTCCTGTTCTATTGCTGATAGTTCCAGTCCTGTACATAAATTCCTTATATATTCTTACCATCTACCAACTTTCTCTACTTTTTCTATTATGACGTTTTCTCTCGCGTCCCTTATATTTTTGCTACCATCATCATTAGGTCTTCAGTCCTGGAGCTAATTAGATACGTAACATTATTGTTTCCTGTTCTGCACTAACCTACACATTTCCCTGAAGTATGCACAGTCTGCATCTGTCACTATCTGATCTAGATCTATAGCTACCTCCATTTTCCTATCTCTGCTTGTAATATATCCCATGCTATTCACCAAAAATGCTTTAAAACGTATTCTGTCCTTCTATTTCTCCTTTTGTTTTCACACAGATATCCTTGTTCCCATACTATTGCTATAAACTATTTGTTATTAACTTTGTCTGTCCATGCTATCATCCTCATACATCTGAAGCACAACATTCCAAGAGACAGCTACCTTTTTTCTGTCTGCTTTTTCTACTGCCCGTATTTCATAGGCATACTGTGCAGTGCTCCACATTTACGCTTTTAACAATTTTCTTCTTGTTTCTGTTTGTTGTCTTTCATCATAGGCGCTGTTGTTTCTTATTAGGTGGAGGTCGGTCCTCTTCTATTGTTTTAAATTATATACCCTATTTCTCTGACATTCAGTGGTTGCGAAGGGGGGTAAGCAGCCTGTGGCTGCCAAGTTCCCCCAGCACTTGAACATTTTCCGATTTAATATTTTTTGCAATATATTGTTTCGCACAGTCAACATTAGTTGCAGATGTTTCACAACCAACAATTGTAGTTATTTATAATAGTTATAAGATTTATCTGCGCTTATTTTTTCGTCATTAGGTTTTCCGTCTCAAAACTATTTGAACACGTACCAGCACTTATTTATATTCTGAGCTAGCTTACACAGTTCCCTAAAATTCTCACACAGCCCGTATACAGCTCGGTTCTCCTTCTATTGTTTTCTAATTTTATGCCCTATTTCACCGAGATTCAGTGAAAGGGGTTAAGCAGCCTGTGACTACCAAGGATTTCCCAACACGTAGATGTTTGCCAAATTAATAGTTTTCCAGTAAATCCTTTCACACACTTAACATTATTCGAGAATATTGCCCAACTAATACTTGTAGTTACTCATAATAATTTCATGTTTAAGTACAGTTCCTTTTTTCGTTATTAATTTATCCATATTGGGACTTGTTGGATGCGTATCCATTGATTTCTATTCTGAGCTAGTCTACACATTTCCCAAAAATTCCTATTGCTGACATCTTTCACTATCTTATACGTTTTTCTTGGAAATTGCATCCCTTAACGAAAAAGTCACGCGGCGCCTTTAAAAAACGCCAAAAGGCGATCTTCTGGCTTAAATTACCTGCTCTGCCACTTAAGATAATATAAAAAGCAGTAGAATAAACGAGAACATAAACATCGTATACAAATATAAGCAAGAGAAATGAAATATTTAATGAAACATTGAATTTGTTTATAATGTAGTAACATTAATTAGCATATATTACAACACCAAAGTATTACCATTATGGTTTAATGTCGAATTAAATTTCTAGACATTATTCCCCTAGTTTCTGCATAGTTTTATGACGAATCCTGTCCATATTCCAATTAACGAGCACCCATAGGATTTAAAATCCGTCCTATTATCTTACTGAATGGATTGTTCATAAGAAATGATGGTGGTTTTACGAATGCATCAGCATTAATACCTCCCCCTATTCCAATAGTATCATCTCCAAAACGTTGCTGACCTTTAATGGTAATTGAAATTCCTAGAACAAGGAAGAGAATAGTTAAATGTCTGTAGTTCATTGTTGTTGCGAATTCAACGTTTCTTTCGCGTTCAAGTAACCTGGATTTTCTCGACTATAAATACCAACAAAGAAGATTGGTTACAGTAGAAAATAATCCGAGGCATAACTAAAATTTGCATTAGAACAATGGGTCGTATACTACCCATTATCTTTGTTACTTCGTACTAAATCATTTTTGATTAACATGGGTATTTGTTGCGTTTAATTCCGATTGTTTTCAGTTACAAAAGTTAACAATAGGGAATTACAATTAACGTTTATTTTCAATTTAGAGATGCTTCACGTTTACAACCTTTTCGATTTTGAAATCTTTATGGATGAAGGTATTAATCAATATACAGATACATTTAACTTCAAGTAATTTATAAAATATTTTGTGGGTCGAATGAAATTTCGGCGAAGGCTACATTTGACCAGGCCCCGTTCGATTAATATTGTATAAAGATGAAAACATAAATCTGATTGCTAAAAAAAGCACACCACGAACCTATTACAAGGCTGTCCTCGAAGATCTATTCTTTCCCTCACCCTTTGGAACCTAGCCATTAACCCTCTCCTTAATCTCAACATCCTTAATACTGACACCTTTGCTTACGTAGACGACCTCACATTCTTTGTCCACGGCAACTCCCGTCTTAAACTACAATCCACTACAAAAATCTTAATTCAACAATTCGAACAATGGTTGATTCTTAACAAACATCCCATCTCCCCCACCAAATCTAAAATGCTGCTCCTAAAAGGATTCCTCGACCCTCGCCGAAGCCTTACCATCCTCATTTTGGGAACCCCCCTAACCTTTTCCGAATCTGTTCCATACCTTGGCATTCACTTGGAAACCCGACTGAAAATACACATCCACCTCCAAAAAATCCCATCCAAAACCAAGATGCTCCTGTAAAACGTCTAACAATCCCTTCCAAAATCAATCCAACTAATGCTACCTACAAGAAGACTAATCCTTATGTTAAGCAACAAAACAAAGCAACAAAAAGAACAATTAGTAAAGCTACGCGTATCACTAAAACAATCCGACTCTTTTCAAAGCAAACAGCACACACTATTTTTAACGTCATTAATCTGTAGGAACGAAGAGCAAACTCAAACTGTTTATATAAACTAGTTGTTACCATAAACTCTTGTCGACCAAACACGTTCGCCTATAAAACATACTATTTCAATCGCCATCAGAACTACACTATTTTCAAGGCAAACAGGAAACAACATTTTTAACGTAATTATCGGAACCAAACACAAACTACAACCCTCATCTGTTTATATGAACTCGTTCCCATTACAACCTCTTATCGACTATTATCTCAACTTGTATATCCACATAAGTAACAAAATTTAATTACAAACTGTTTATCATTTTCGATAAGTGGGAAAGTAATTTACGAATAATCCAATATACAATTCATTTATTAATGAAAATCAATCTTCAAATTATCTACTTTTAAAGTAATACCCACGAGTTAAATTGCATACAATTCTCAATTATTCTGAAGTATTTCCTTTATACAAACAGCGGTCCCAAAGAAACGATGTATTTTTAGGTACGTTAACAGAAAGGAAGCGTAAAATGTTAAACTACAAAAATGCCCGTTACATAATAATATTATTATCCTCATCATCCGATTCGCTGTTGACCCTTGGTATTCTGTGACAACCCCCACTCGCGTAGGAATCCTAAATCCGATCATACATTTTACCTTGTATACGTCTCCCGAGCATTTCGCACCACCTCTATTGCAGCCTTATACATCATCGTAAAAATCCCCCCATAGACTTCCAGCTACACCACTTCGTTCAAACCCGCAACCTAAAGTTCCTTCGTCTAATCCATCTCCACAATGTAACATTATCCCCAGACACATACCGTATAATCCCTACTTCAAATATCAAGACCCGCATTTACAACTCCCTCTTTCACTCAAGGCAAGAATCATGGTCCCACTCCGCAACCGGCAGATACACCCACCTAATGTTTTCTACCATTACCGGCATCCTCAAGCACATACTAAATTCCAGCCGCACAACTATCCAATTCCTGACTGGTCATGGCAAATTCTGCTTCAAATTACACTCCCTCCAAATAGTTTTCTCTCCAATATGTACATGTAACCATCTTAACTCCCTAGAAACTCCTAAACATCTCATACACTATTGCTCCGCCCTCACTCCCATCTGAAACAAATTCAAACACACCATCCAACTAAATTTATACTCCCTACTACCTAATTAAAAATCCCGTCACACATTTTTCTTTTCCTCTCCACGACTTCCTACAAGACATCCTAGAAAACAAACCATCTATACCCCCACTCTAACTCCGAATGCGATTTAAACTCTTAACACGAAGTGGAAACTACATCTGAACCCAACATCTCCAACTACCCTGCCCTGGATCAACTTCAAGACGTCAGTAGAAGGTCACAAGCGAGTCACACAGAAGACCACCAGAATTTATTTTCATTTATTTTGCTTTATTTTTATAATTATTAGAATGTACAAGCTAGGATGGGCCAACGGCCTGAGTATGGCTTAAAATGAATAAGATTTTTACTTACTTACTCACTCACCATACGGTGTAGCACCTATAAATGCCACTACTAACGCACAGTTGCTGGCGGGCGGTATGTTTTAAATTGTATCATAAAGAAACAATGACCTTACTTAAGATCAGCAGCTTACTTCAAATAGGTGTTATAGAGTGCGATTTACGTTGGTTATTGAAGAAAGGCAAGTATCACCAATTTATAGCGTCACCGTTTTCGAATCCACTTTCTAAGACGGGAAAAAAGGGGTTATTTTGTAACACCACTATTTACAAGAGAACCGAATCACACCCTTGTTTGTTGCTATCTAAGTATTCATTTAGTTATTGTCAGAATCGGCACATGCTTCAATTTATCTACAAATTAATATGCATTAAAAGGAATGTTCTTCTGGCAATAATTTAGCGAAAATAATATTTGTAGTTAAAAGGAAAATTAATTTGTTACCGTCGTCAACATATCCCCGGCCTTAAAATTAAGATTTTAACTAAATAAAATTGCATGTGAAATTTGAACAGAAGAGAAAATTGTATAAACAGTTTCAGTAAAAACGGTTTACTACGTGGGGGGCGGACACAGTTTTGCTTCTGGACGCGTGAAAATCCCGTCTTTTGTACGTACTGTGACAACCCCAATAAAGCCGTCTCTTCCTGGGTTAGTTTGTTCAATTACCCCCGTTGGCCACTGCAAAGGCGGGCAATTCTCGCGCATTACTATAATACCTAAACCTGGTTTAACAGGACAGGAATGTGTATTCCACTTGTCGGGACTGTAATTCACCCAAATATTCTCTCGACCATAGTTTCCAGTACAATTGAACAATTTGATCTAAAAGTTGCTTGCGATTGACTAGCCTAAGTGCTTTTTCGGTTTTATCGGCAGCTAGCAATAACTGCAACGGGGCAGGAGTTAAAAACTGAGCTGGTACCAGACGTTCCGAGGGGGCCTGAACTAAGCCAGCATAACGGACATGAATTTAATAACGCTTCAATTTGTATTATAACCGTTGACAACTCTTCATAAGCAAGTATTTGATCCCCAACCCTCTTCAACAAATGAGCTTTCACGCCTTTAATGTTAGGCTACCATATTCCTCCAAAATGAGGAGTCAAAGGCGGATTGAATTTCCAAGTAATGCTCTTTTGACTAAATTCATGGCCAATGGCATTTAGGTATTTGAATTTCGGGGAAATTCTTGAATGGAACCTAAATAATTTTTAGTGCCCAAGAAATTTGTCCCGCGGACGGAATACATAACCGCACATGGTCCTGTTCTAGCAAGGAAACGCTTAAATGCGGCAAGGAACATGTCTGTCTACAAGCTTGACGCTAATTCAAGATGCACAGTTCGAGTTGTTGAACAAACAAATATGCATATATAGGTCTTTTCAGATTTAGCTCCTCGGTGTCTACTGAGAGTTATATTAAAAGCTCCAGCAAAATCCGTGCCAGTATACATAAATGCTTTGGCCTTATTAACTCTAGGAGACGGTAAGTCCGCCATAAAAGGAATAGAAGGTCGGGGCTTTGTTCGGAAACAGTGATTACTATTTTGAACACGAGCCCGGACTAAACTTCTAGCTGCTATAATACAAAAATTCTTACGTAATAGAGCAAGCAGAAGATGTGGGTCTGTGTAAATTTTTTACATGATAATAATAGTCAATTAATAAATCGGTAAAACGATCTTTCTTAGGCAAAAGAAGTGGATGTTGTTGATCATATGAAATATTTGCATTTGATAGACGACCTCCGACTTTAATCAAGTTATTTGAAAGAAAGGGATTCAAATATTGCAAGGATTTCGAGCAAAATTGTCTCTTTTCCAGAACGGTCTATTCTGAGAAAAAATGCTTATCTTGCAATGCTAAAATGAGAATATTTTTTGCCGCAGCAAGATCTTTCCCCAAAATAGGGTCTCTTTTAGGTAAACCTTTAGCAAATCTCAAAACATAAACAGTTATGTTTAGCAATTTAGAAAAAGAACCACGTCTATCAATCTAGGCGTATAAGGATGAACATATGATTGGGTCACGGGAAGAGAGTCTAATTTCTGTTCGAGGTTTTCCTTAGCCAAATAATTTCTTGTGTGGTAATGATTTTAATAGGCCAATCGCTTTCTCGAGAAAGAAGCCACAATGACCTCTGTAACCACACTCGGCGATAAGAAATCGATTTGGAATAAACCGCGAGACGCACAATCTCAGGATTTAAAACGCCATTGACGCGATACCGACGGGAATAGCGCCAACGTTATTGCATTATGAGAGCAGGATTACATAAACCTTCGCCATATTTCATTAAATCATATTAGCGGCGATAATAAGTTCATTTAGAGAAATGTGCGCGCAATATTGGAGTGAAAATTACTCGAAACCTAATTTACTGACTATTGTAAAAAAATTTGATAAAGGAGAGTATAGAAAGGATTTTGATTAATATATAAGTATCGGAGAGCGTACAAATACTTAGTTGCGATACAGAGGGAATAATTTCTAATAATCGGAAAAGCGATAGCTTATAGAAGATAAATTCGGATATATTGGCGTTGATGTTTGCACATACAGTATGTTGCAAGAAGCATAGTCGAATTCTCAATTAAATCGGAAGAATGGTTACATTTGCATTATCTAAAGAACAGCTGTAGATTAAGGAAGGTATCCCTAAAGCAACCGAATAAACACATTCATCTGCAGATCATTTGCATTGGCGCCACACGATTGCAGAGAGTACTAATTCCAACAGCAAAGAAACATGTATTGCGGTTGCAAAAGAACGTTTTACTGAGCTAGGAGGTAAGACATCCAAGTTAGCATGTGTATAATTTAGTAAAATTATATATAAAAACTCTATATTGTTTTAATAATAACACTATAAGAAAATGTTTTTCGACACTTTTTGCAAATGAATTATTTACGCTTCTCATGGTTGTCGCTGCCGGTGCTATTAAGCCACTATCGGCTAATGATCGATCAATCAGCAGTAGTGTACCATGGTGTTCCGTCCAACCCTGTATATATTCATTTAGTTTTTTTTATATTATTTCTATAAAATTTAAGTTTATTTGTTAATAGTAATATCTGCACTTTTATTTAAATTTAATAAACCCGGTCACGTTTTCGCTTTCAATGTTCTATCTTGTTTGCCATATATTTGATGATTGCGCGGCATAACTCAGTCTATTGTCACCGCTTGGACAATAAGTTTCTGTTTCGGAGGTCAGTTTCCGTATAGAACTATCTCACCGCTTTATATTATTTTTCGAGTGTAGTAATAAGTGTTCTGGATTCAAGAATCCTCACCGCTCTAACTGAACATCAGGTAAGAATATTGGAGGCAGCATTTGTTTAATATCTGTTTGGTTATGCTCCCGCTTTTCTCCACTGAGTGTTTTTTTATGTATTCAACACATGGCGACCAATGATTATGATCAAACAATCGCGTCCCATGCCACTGTTCCACCTATGACTAAACTGCTCAATATAGAACCAAACTGATAGTATGTAACGCAATACAATTAATTATAATTGGATATTACAGTACGAAGCCTAGGGCGATTCGGTAGCTTTTTATAGTAATTAAGCAACACTTTCTGTATACTGTGCATTTCCGACATTAGCCGATGACTACCTGGTGTGTAAGCAGGATTGAAATCATCTAATGCCGATACACTCTCACACTTTGGAATCTGTCATATAAAGATTGGTCAATCACCAGCTCAAAACCTTAATTTATTCTCTCAGTAGCTTTATATCCAATCTTATTACTATTTTCAAATAGGGTGTTGCTTACTTTTGCCATGGCATTTGGGTGCATGGTAACACTGCGCATTAACTTTTGCTTCTTATCCTATTCGCTGGACTTTTGAAGTTGAATTGGAACCATGACGCCAGTACCGTGAGACCAGCGTACCTCAAAGGCACTCGCAAACAGCTACCAGCTACCACATACACGATTATCAAACAGCATAGTAGCAACTATAAAAACATGGTAACCAACACCGAATGTATCTTCATTACTTAATAAAATAAAGATATCGATTTCGAAAATTTGGGAAATGTATAGGACATAAGCTGTCAATTATGGATATGACAATCATACAAATAGATACCATATTCAACCAAAAATAAGTCTTTACAAATGGAAATGTAATGCGCCTCTTTCAAACTATAAATTGAAAACCACAGAAGCACTAAATATTAATATAGCAATTACACAATTCAAATAATAACTCAATCGTCTTTAGAAAATTTTAATATTTTACACATGAAATTTCATTTCTTCCTATCTTGCTGGCACTGAAAATCGGGCATTCGTCAAGGCTTTCAATTGGAATTTTAACTTGCTGCTTCACAGAATCTTCCACATCAAATCTCCTAGGAACAGCATAGATGATTTGTAACTTCTATTCGTTGTGCAATCTTTTGGTACGATCGTGTTGCGTTGTTCTACTATATTCTATTTCTTTCTAGGGATGTAGAAACTGTTTGAGCCACATGTTATTTTATTTTATTAAAATTTATATTCATTCAGGTTTGATTAGATAAAGTAAAACTTGTTGTATGCACCTTTTAAACCTGTAGTACAATTTTAATTTTTTTAGAGAATTGACCGTCAAACCAACAACCATTTGGATCGCTAAGTAGAAATTAGAATTTTTTGTGGAATTATTGTTTCTTTGGTTTAAATGAAAAGTTTAATGTTGATGCTTATCCTGTGGTCGGTGTACGGATAATCGAGTGATTCTTTTGTTTCCCAATCCTTAGTCACCTTAATCACAACATAGCAAGAAGACGACTACAGATGGTAAGTGAAAATTTATTGTTTGATTTAAATTGTGTCTGGTATATGCAGTCCGAAAAATAAACCTTAGAAAAATTTTTTTGTCCTATCAGCGCGAACAGAAACCTATCACATCATGTAAAATTTCATTGGAAGTTTTTATTAAAATCTTGGGTGTAATGCTATTTGTGTGCACGCAATACCTTTTAAAACTGACCGTTGTACGACTTAGCTCAATCTAAAAAATCTACTCGTCGGGCGACATGTCGGTTCTGATACCGACATAGAATCAAACAAGAAGACCAAATTTTTTAAGATTGTTGCAATTTGTTTTTCAATACCCGCCCTAGCGTGTTTGTTTTTACGTAATAATACTTTGTTTCATTTAATGACTAGTCCTTAGTTAACGCAGCCTTATTCTATTAAATGCTTTTAAAGCTTTGCCTTTGGTCGAGATAATAATACAGGGGAAGTAGTGAAGGTTTGATAAGTGATAGGATAGTTATGAAGACATCATAAGTTTGCTCGTTTACGGTCTTTATGAGTACACATTCAGCGACGTTGTGAGTTGATAGTGACTAGCTCTGAAGAGGAAGCCCTTACGAAAAATAAATTATTATTTGCTTTACAGACCATTCGTTCTGATGTGAGGCGACTGTTAGAAAATTCAAGCGTGTTACTTTTGCGGATTTTATTCAACAGCCTTCTTCCAACCCACAAACTCTTAATGTAGCTGCCACCGTCACCGAAGATGTTTCTTATCTTTTTTCTGATTCCGAAGGAGAATTGGATACCTTTACTACTATCAATACTATGACCCCTACTAAATGATACCCGCTCGCTAAACTGAATGTCTCTTTTTCAGGTGAAGGTTCTTTACCGGAATTCTTGATTCGTATTAAGGAACTGTCGCTTTAGTAACAACCGATAAGAAGTCCTTTGTAGAATGCTCCATACATTTCTTATTTACTGTTACACTTCCCCCTTTTAATAGTGGTCTGTCTCAGAACATTATACGGGCCAGAAGCTAAATGTCCCTGTGACGATAAGGACAACCCGAGCCATCCTTACATTTCCCATTTTGATGGAAGTAGCAATTGGCACTCTTAGTAACGGGTGCTGTCCCATTTAGGTTAAAGAGGTCTACCAAGAGCTGGATACCAGTTTTCTGAAATAGTACCTCCAGCATGTTTCGTACTATCCTCCAGTTCAATCTTTCAAGCCCACAACCAATCTTAGGTATGGCCAACTACTTTTTCCCAAACTCTTTGAGCTTTACTAATGCCCTCCACGTGTAATGGTAACTGGGTTTACCAGAGAATAATTGCTTTAGGATTATGTGATAAACACGACAACGTAATGTCTATGGTGTATGGTTTGCTTCCCTCTGGTTTTGTTGTTGACGAAGATAGTCCAGGCCACCAAATTTATTTTTGAACACTGTAACAATCTATTGGGTCGTATTGAGATCCGCGGTAACGCAATATGCAAGAAAGTATTTCGACAGCTCATTAAGTGGATCCCTGTTGGTTTCTTCGGTAATCTCAAACCACGCGTTGCCGGTACCCCCTTACACGTACATGAACCAATTATAATTTGAAATAGGTTTTAGTTCGTCTTACTGGCTTCCTACTCGCCTTACTGTATTATGTTCGTCGGGCGTTTTCCGGTAACTGTACTGCGTACCTAACTGACACTTCCTACCCCATTCCCTAACGTTTTTCTTGCAGCTTACCCAATAAAATTTTTAAGGATCTTCTCTAGGGTTTTGTTGACAAAAAAGGCCCTTCTGAAGACTTATTGTGTAGATGTCCTAAAACTTTGTACATCCGGCTCTTGGGAATCACCACCTGAAGCGTATTCACACATCCATCTTCTTTTTCTAGGGATCAGTTTAAGATTTAGTCTTTTCACTTTAAGGAATCCCGCTGTGACAATACGACTTCAGCGAGCTAGCAAACGGACTAACATTGTTCCACGATGAACGCTGTCATTCAAGTTACCCAACCACAATATGCTAGGTTTGGGTCATTTATTTTGTTCAGTCTGCAGTTGTCGTTAATCACGGTTGTCGGATAAAGTATACTCCGTCTCTTCTCTAGCCGCGAATAATGGCTACTATATTCAGGACAAGGCCGTCATGACAACACATCTACGTTACGGCAACTTGAGCCCGATCGATTTTGAGTGTCAAAACCGTACTTCTGTAGCTTGCCTATCCATCTCGCAATCTCTTTTTTCGGGCTCTTGAACTGAAGTTGACACTCTAGTGCTGCGTGATTGGTTTTCAGGTGAAGCTTCCATTCATATATATACCTATAAAAGTGCTTTGTCGATTTTACTAGATCCAACAGTTCTTTTCTCGTAATGCTGTAGTTTCTTCCCAATTCCCGTATCTTACTGAAATAACCAATCACTCTTTCCTGTCGGTTATATATCTGCGACAACACCCTTCCAATGGCAGCGTTGCTTGTGTTTGTGTCTAATATAAATTTGCTTTTCAACCGAGGGTAACTTAAGATCGGAGTTGCCCTAGCTGTTAGAACGCATTTTGAAAACCTTTATCCCAAATGCAATCACGCCCTTCTTCTGCTAAGGTAGATTAGAGTTTGGCAATATTTACAAATCCACAAAAAGTATTCTATAATATGTGCATAATACCAGAACGCCGCGTATTAAGGAACTTAGTGTTTCGCGTAATATTTCTGCTCAGCAACTTTTTCTTTTTACTCGGGAATTACTTACCGAAAAGTCTTTAATTCTCTTTTGAGCACATCAGCGTTCCCTCAAATGTTGGGAAGACGTTGTTACTTTATTAAACGCCGAATTCCTACCCGTGGATTATAATAAAAACCTATTAAACGAAATAAATTCTCGATCTATGGGTCCTACCGAAACCATTGGTCTATACGTGGCAACAATACAAAGTTTATTCTTACGCCTATCCACTTCACACAATTCAACGATTAGAGATAATGCGTCGCAATCTATATCAGTCTACTATAGCACTAATCGACCTTACTTCTATTTCACAACTACTATCCTTACGGAAAATATTAGAATTTAGCAAATACTCGGTAGACACTTTTCGACCACCACCTTCCAGCGCTACTTCGCATTTGTTGGAACCAGACCTTGCTTATAAATCAGATGCTACGACATTTCCTTCGGTTTAGTTCCGCGGGTCTAATCCAGTCTCCAGTCGTTCTACACCAGTCAATCGACCCAACCTTCCTTTTCTTGTTACTCTTACTTTGTTATCTATTTTTGCTAACCCGATAACGTGTTTCAATTGTGATCAAACCGGACATATTTCTCCCCACTGTACTAAGCCGCAAGTATTGCATTGTTATGGTTGCGGTCGAAAAGGAGTTACTCGCCACAATTGTCCCAACTGTCATTCTACTACTAATAGGTCTTCAAATAATACTTCAACTTCTGTTCCCAGCTCTAGGAGCCAAACTTCTTCTGCTTCTAATTCTACGTTCTCATCTGTACCTCATTCAGGTCATCCTGCTACTAATATCAAAACCTACTCTTCTTGGCAAATATAGCTTCGAACAAAATTTCTTCCATCTTTAGTTCTACATCCTAGTCTACACCTCCTTCTGCTTGCCCTACGACCATCGCTTCATACTTTTTTCTGCCATATGGGCCTCTGAACTATAATATTAATTTTTACGGCTATAACGCCCCTACTCATCGGACATCTACTAACAAGAACCAAATTTCTTCTGTCAATTGCAATTCAAGAGATGATCAAATGGATCCTACTTATTCCCTCTCACCCCAGACTGTGCTTCCACCACCATTGCAACCCATACTTCAAATTACTGATTTACATCTAGCTTCTCAAGAGTTTATTCCGGCTTCTCACACGATTCTACGCAAGAAATTTCTGCCGTGTCTGCAAGTACAAATGTCGCTGAAGTGACGATAATTTCTAATTCAGTCAAAGAGGGTCCTGTTGAACTCCATGAATCCGTGCTATACTGCCTGTCGCTGTTGTCGTCAAAGTTTTACCTGATACTGTTTCTTTATCTACTATTGTCAAGGAATAAGTTCCTATTGTGGTCTGTTCCTACTACGTTGTCTAACATTGATTAAGTCTTACTTCATTCTACTTTTTTATCGGACGTTGATGAAATCTTACCTGCTTTTACCAATTTTTCTAGTGTTGCCAAAATTCGTTCTGATTGTGCTTCTTTATCTAATGCTGACAAAATGCTACTTACTTCTGTTCTTTTAACTAAGGTTGGTGAAATCCTAGCTGATGTACTGTTATCTATTGTTGACGAAGGTCAACCTGATTCTGCTGCCTTATCTGATGTGGATGAAGTTTTTGCTGATGCTGTTTGTTCGTGTAAGTTTGATGAACTTCTACCTGATTCTGTTCCTTGATGTAATACTGTTGAAATGTTATTGGATTCTGCTCCTTTTCTTAAGGTTGATACCAATACAGCCAATGCTGTTTTCTTTCCTAACTGTAATACTGCTAGTCCTTTATCTAACGTCGTTAAAATTTTATCTACTTCTGTACCTTTATCTAACGTAACAGAAGTGTGCTCTGCCTGTGTTTCTTTTCGTAAGGTTGATTCTTTTACAGCCATTACTTTTTCTTCTTCTACCGTTGATATTTTGACAACCCATAATGTTTTCTTTTCTGCCGTTGACTTTTTTACCACCAATCCTAGCAACAAACAACTTTTTTCTATAACGCGTTTTGAGTTTTCTAAACTACCCTTTTCACCACTTTCTCAACCTCGTGCTACAACTATTACACTCCCTACGGTTCCTGTCTTGCGAAAAACTGCCCAAAAGAGGCAGACATTAGCTTATGCTCCTTCCGAACCTGAAGATGTATGTTAGGGAAGTTCTAATGTTCTTGATTTTGTTTCATTTTTCTTGCTGGCTGGGCAAACGTCTTAAGCGTCATGCCCCAGATTCTTATGTCGATTTTGCTCTCCTTGGGATTTGACTTTTGGACTTTACGATTCCTTTTATGTACTTCCGTTTGGCTAGGTTTTCTTTCTTTTCTTTCACACGTGTGGGTCCTGGAATAGGATTTTCTGCAGGGAATCAATCTTCGTTTGAGGTTGAAGATCTTACTGTTTTTTTTCTGAAGCATCCGTCTTTTGACGACTTTGACAGTGTTGACGCCATTCCACCTCTGTCCTCGCTCATTGCTACTACCTACCTATTTTTCCATGTGGTTCTCTTCAATTTGCTTTTTTTTGCTTGTTTTGTGCGGTACCTTGGTTCTTCAAGCCGGATGAGAATTCCTTTTTTAAAATTTTGAAACACTTTCTTTTGGGTGTTTAGGGTTCCGTACCTTAAAAAGTATAACGAAACCTTCTTCTTAATCTTCTTTGGGAATGAAACCACTCATAGATTTTAAAAACTATGAGTGGTTTCATTCCCAAAGAAGATTAAGAAGAATGCTAAACAAACCACAACAAACATACAGGGAGTATTAACGGAACCTTTATAAGATCACTCTCGTGTCCGTCCGTCCGTCAGTCACAGAGGTTTTTCTCGAAAACTATGTAAGGTAGGGATTTGAAATTTGTTACAATGCTGGGTCTTTATGGCGCGCATATATATTGGCAGTCAGAAAATTAAAAAAAAATTTTTAGGTTAAAATGGCGGTGGTTAATTTGGTCAAAGAAAAAAAGTTTTAATAAATATATCGTGTTAGGTATCAGTTGAAGGAGGATTCTAAAAGGCTTCTAAAAATATATTCTTTATATTTTTCGGTCTAGTAGTCTTCATGATATAGCTCAAAATGGGCCAAAAATAACGATTCTTCCCTGTTCTCCTACATTTCCAAATCTAAAACTTTGATTTTAATAGGGATAGTAGCTATCGAGTCATAGATTATCGGAAACTTGCAGGTTTTTTGACAGTGTAATAGTTGCTGGGAAAAGTATTTTTCAACACAGTAATAGACAACGTAATTTAATAATGTACCAGTACAATGTGGGACAATATATACATTTTTCAGTTATCACAATCAAATTTGGATAAGATTTAAATATACATAAAAAATAAAAACAGCTTAATTTATTAATTTGGTTTATTTACTGCTCACTGTAGTATTGGTACTAAACCATAATACTGCGAGCTCGACTCGCTCTTGGCTAACTTTTTTTTAAATTTATTTCGTTAAGCAAATTTTTCTTTTTTATTCTTTCTATTATTGTATGCTGGGCTTTCGAGTTGGATATCCATTTTTTTTGGGTTAGTAATTTACTTAAGCGACCTTTTTTTCCCTCTTCGAGGACGGTACTGTCCCCTTTCTTGCTTTTGCTTTCCTACCCCGATCTTTTAATTCTGCTGGGTACATTTATTACGTTTATTTTTGGCATAAATTAAAATACACCTTTTTCATTTTAATTCATTATCCATTCACATAGATTCTATTTCTACTTTTCAATACTCCAACACTATCCTGTATATTTAACTTTCTTACAATAACTCCGTTTATTATATTTTCAACAAAACTCTTTTGCTGCGAATTTGGAAAGTTTCTGTTCTAAATGAAATAGTCTGTACCCTGTTTTAGATCTCCGCTGGCTCGCTATATATTCTAATAACCTTAAATTACTTCTTAAATTTAACGACCTAAAAACTCGTCTAAATAAGGTATCGTACTGTTTGATAATTGTTTCGAATTTCTAATCACCTCTTGGCATCTTGTGATAACGCGAGGTTTGATTGATGAATTCTGCTTTCGAAACCGAATTGAATTTAATGCTGCAGCTCGTGCTTGGTAGTGTTTTCGATTTACTTGTTCTGGTACTTCAAGACCCATGCACGTTTTTTTTTCTTGTGACAAGTGGCGCATATCATGAGTGCATCGGTAAGTTTTCTCGTGCTTACTCATACTAATAAGATTATCTTTTAGCTCTTAACTGTGGGCCAAGTTGTTTTTTATGTAGACTCAACTGTTCGTTGCCACAGACCAACTGGTGCTTTTTATTCGTAAATTGCCGTTGCCGTTATTGTAATTGGGTTAATGGATCCTACTACTGTGCCGATTCTGTGCTGAGTCACGTCTGCTGGCGTGTAAGATAGGAGCCAGCCAGGTGCAGGTATATGACTTGTTTTTCTTATATGTACATCAGGAGATTACCCTTTATCAGCGTTTGGTATAGTTATGTGCCAATAAACTTGGAAACGTAGGGCTATTGTTGGTTCCTATACATAAATATTAAAATCGTATACAGGTACGATGTGCAATTTTGAAACAAAAACGAAAACGTTTCTCAAAAGAAACTCACAAGTTTTATGATTAGTTTGATTAGTTTTACCGATTAGTCTTTTTGGATTTTTTGTCAAATACAAGATGCGCACTACGTATCCAAACTGATAACTTGTCCATATAGTATACTTGTGAGTGGTTAAATAGCAACCCACAGTTCATTTCTTTTGCTGGTTTGTATCGAATTAATTTTTTTTTGTATATCCTAGTTAGTTTTGGGTGTAAATTTTTCTGGATTCATAGACATGCGAGACGTTACCATCTAAATTAGAAGTGGGGAATTTAGGAAAGTATTAATAATGTTGCCGTTATACCCTTTATACTATAGAAATTCTTTTGAAAAGTATGATAAAGGAAAGGGGTAGTGTTTTTTTAAGTGGGTTTTCCTTTTTTTATATAACATGCTGCATAATTAGACTTTTTTTTTCTGTGACATGGTTCTTCTGTTCTAAATTAATGTGTGCTTTTATTTCAGGCATATCATTTACTTTTATATTGGTAATGCTCCGCCGATTGAGCCCGGTTATTCGTGTTTTTATATTTCAGACTACGTCGAGGTACGTAGCAACTTAAATACAGCCCTACAGATTTATATCTTTTGACCTGGATACAAATACTTTGCTACTACAGCTCTTGCCTATGTGTTTAACGTTTGACTTAAGATCTATGTATTGGTATAAAAACACAAACAAATATTGAATCTCTATTAATACCATTTAATTGGAAATCTAACGAACCTAGAAAATTGGGTAAAGAAAACCATAAGCTACGACAGGCACATCATAAACAAATACACGAATGAAATAATGCAGGTCAAAGCATGCAATGTCACTTCCAATTACAACGTTATTTACATGATTCGGATAGTTTAAGTCAAGTATATCTTGAATATGTACAGCTCTGTATAAAGGATCCGAAACGCTATCGAATACATGTTCAAATTGTGATTTTAGGCGCCTTGCTTCTTCTAGGGGTAAGTTGGTCCTAAAGTCTGCTGAACCCTAAAACATATTTCGTCTAAATGTTCAATATTTGGCCATTTACACCTTTCTGATTAAAGATTTTTCAGAGTAGATAGTGACATCTCATAGGACTATGGTACTTACTTGATCTTCACCACTTCGATAAGCAATGGTAAAGTTTGAGATTTCTGGTGTGTCTGTAACAGGTTCTGTAGTAAAGTTAAAATTCTGTGTTGTTTCAGTAACAGCATCTGTAGTTTCTTGTATGCTGTTAGTAATATGAACCAAAATAATAAACAACACCAAATTAATCAAACGTGTTTTATCGAGCATCTTTTGTTTGAGTACCAAAATCGTACTACTTTGCAGCAACATATACAAACGAAGATATAAAAGTTACAGTTGTATTAACTATTTAAACTGTGTTAAATTGTTAAATTTCACGCACTAATACTTTATTCATTCCTTCAATTGTGTACAATTTTATTACGTTTACAAAACTGCTTGCCATTTTATGGAGGCGATAACAATTGTAGATAAAATTAATCAATTGCAGTGGAGGTAACAGTCAAAAACTATTTTATCTTCAAAACCGTAAGCAATAGCGTATCCAATTCATAATTGCAAGTTGGTGTTGGTTCTAACAATATTCTTCAAGTATAGAGTTCTCAATAAAGAACCTTCATTATAAGGTCGTTAGAAAGCAAATTGTTTTTTGAAAGAACTATTAGTACTTTTCTTTCAAGATCATGCTATAGCTCTCTCAAGTAGAATTTCCACGCTGCAGCGATAGCGGTATTTCACACTTGAAGCCTGATTCCAACGTCGGCATGACCTTTAAGCAACCTACTCCTATACCTATGAGACGAATCAACTTTGAGTCGGTTCGACCTCAGCACTTGAACGAAGTAGTCATTAAAGGTATGCAAATTTGGATCCTTTGTAAAGTAATCGTGTAGGCTCAAACTTTTCCACAATAAGACATTTAAGTCGGCATTGGTATATATTTTAGAACAACATTTATAACAATTTATTGAGGGTGCGCCTGCTAACTACAGTGTTGTGGGAGTGGATTTCTATAGAAGAAAATAATAAAAGAATAAAAGCAATAAAAATAAAATGCCTGAAAGACAAATAAACTACTTTATTATATTCATTTACCCTGAAAGGTTTTTTCACTGTTTTAATATTGAGCGCCAAACCACCTTGCCAAAGCAATATATTTTGATATTATCCCTTACAAGAAAAGCGGTTTTTACGGTTAGGTCTCCTATGCTTTAAGTTTACTAAAATAATTACGTTTTATGTTACCTTTTCCCAAAAACTTTTGGAACGGGTATTAAGTTTGGCCATAAATAAAGAGATTCTTAAAACCAAGGTCTCTTGCAAATACGACTTCGTTAACCGAGTGAATGGACGTCCTTTTACAATGATTTAATTTTCATCTTGTTCATAAATAAACGCAAACAAAATTCAACCTACACTTAACCTCTATTGACGTTAAATAATTGCAATATAAATAAAAATATACTTTCCAGAAAAAACTACATTTATAACATCAATCTCGCCAGGTATTACTTAAAAGAAGACTTAAAACAAATCCATCAATAACGTTCTCATTCTAAATTTTCCGCTTCCCATATTAATTTGCATGCCACTCTAAATATAGTTTCTGAAAATGCTTTTAATAATGAACGTAGAAAGCTATTAAATACCAAATTTTCCTTTTTCCAATTCGTGTCATTTTAAAATACTAAGGTTCCGTGCTTAAACTAATACTAAGTTTCACCAATAACATTGGAATTAAAACTCATATGTACATAATCATAAAGTATAGACGTAACACTTCGTATACCAAGTTTTTAAAACTTCAAGATGCCCAAAGACGTCCAGCATTACAACTTCTTTCTTTGCATCTAACACAGCTCCCTTAACTTACTCACTTACTTATTTCAAATATTCCTATAAATAAACTTTGCAACACACGCCAGTTTTTTAATCCAGTGCACCGATAAACGTTGCTTGTAAATCTGCAAGTAAAGTTATACAAAAACTCACACAGTCTTTAAATTTACCCATTCCGGAAAGTCCACATTACATCTTGAAGCTGGTGCCATTCAACATCCACTTCCTTTCCCTCTTTACTACTTGCTCGCATTACAACGTTTTTACGTTTCGAATTATCTATTCGAGCTTTACTTTCCAGACCGCACTTTCAATTGTTCTGTTTAGTTAATACTTCCAATTTCTCTCTCTATAAAGTCCTATTATTTGCGGTTAGCACTCGTTAATATAATATAACAATTTTTGTTATTCTTCTTTGGGAATTAAACCACTCATAGTTTTTAAAATCATCTTTATTTACGTTTCGATCCATGACCACTATGAGTGGTATAATTCCCAAAGAAGATTAAGACAATTGCTAAACAAACCACAACAAACATACCGGGAGTATTTACAATATATCCAGTATAGTCCATGCGTACGTACTTTGTATTCTTGTTGCAAGTTGATCTTGAACGCCTAGCGATGTTTTAGATGTGGTTTTGTGGTTCTCACAAATTTTTTTATTTCATCAATATATACTCAGTGGTTTTGTATATTGCCTGACGCACTGTGTTCTGTATCTAACTAACATTCTTGTATTATATATTTAGTACATTGTATGCTGAAACGTTTTTTTTAACTGGGCTCATTGTAACGTATTTTTTTTTAAAGTGCCTAGACTTTGCCGGCACCAGTGAAACGAATATTGTTTTTTGAGGCACCTGCCCTACGTTTATTGGAAGCCAGTGAAACTAATTTTTCTTATATATAGCTGGCCTCACGTTATGAGCAAGTGTAACGAAGTCTTCCGACGTAACTAGGGGTCTATTCCTTAGGTAGAGCTATGAGAAATGGGGGGGTAAGTCGAAATCTGTTGGGGGGTCATACTCAAACTAAAACAAATAGGCGCCACCAAGTCCGGATTGATTCACGTTAATGGCATGGCATATTTCTAAGGGCGGACGTGGAGACCCAAAGAAAAAAAGATCGCCTTCGCTGACAAAAACCTGTCTTAACAGAATAAGACGCTGTTCCTGTAAGAAAGTATAATAATTAGATCAACATAGAATTGGAACACTGTTTGTGTCCCGCAAACATATCTAAAAAAATATATAAAAAATATTTTCTATATAAGGTTGGCATCAAAAATACAACTCCTAAAGATATTAATTTTCGGTGGTTAGGTTTGATCACACTTGATCAAAATAAAAAACTTTAAGCTTGGACTAATAGTTTACTAAAAAGAATCTCTTTTTCTTTAAATAAAATTCAATGCAACAAAATTAAATAATTACTTGAATTACTTTGTAAGTTTAAAGTAAGGTTTATCAACCTTATTCATGATCAAATATATTACAACAAGATGTAACTTGTTACACAAAGATATTCTAACCCATTCAGATCTGTTTAGGTCGATTACATTACAAAAGTTAATATACAAATTTTTCTCTTTAAGTGAAAGCACTAATCTTAGTTTAAAATGAAAATGATCACAAAAATGTTCTTGTTTTTAAAGGTGTTAGTAATACAGTGCTAAGCATCTGCTTTCAAGGATACATGTGTCAGCAGCATATTTCAGACAAACAAGTGACGTAGGTGCACCTGTTAGTGTAACTAACAGTTTATATTCTTACAAAATCAAGTGAGTGAATTTTAAGTTTGATACAGGGAAATCCAGCTTAGCAATAGTTGAAGCACATAACAAATTCGAACTTCTACACATCGGAACAAAATAGCGTGTTTCTAGAGTGAAACACAAAAGAATTTCTTAGAACTACTACGAACCAAACAAAACTGCATTCCTAGACTGGATTAGGTACTTGTTTCACCATGCGAAATTTACTGCATAATTTCTACCAAAGTAGCATCTTCACTCGGTGCAACAAACGATCTTCTATAAATTAGATCCACTTTCCATCTTCCAAGTACACCGTACACATCGTAAAGTGAAGTGGTTTTCTTAACGTTGATTGTAGTTTTCAAAATTCTAACTGCATCGTAGATTGTAGTGATGTTTTTTGTCGCTTAATCTCTCGTCGCCTACTCTTTCGTCGCCTAATCTTTCGTCGCGCTAAACAAATTTTCCAAATTAAATAAAATAACAACGTTTATACTATACCAACCGCTATTCAGAAAATGTGCTCACTCATTCAAATTGATACGCAGGTTACTGGCCATCGTCCTTTCATACATCTTGCTAGTTCGGCTACGTATGGCCGAGTGCTTATCACGCTCGCTCGGTCGGAGGATCCAAAGGGGGAGGTTGTCACCTCTAAACGCGCCTGCGACTGGCTGTGGAATACACCGACATCCAACTCAAATAGACTAACGAATCTAGATGCGGTTCTAATTTATTATTTTACTTGTTAACTGTATTGCGACATTATTTAATAAAAGTGTTTCATTACTTTCGCACTTTTAATGAAGGGATTTATCAACCCAAAAATAAAATTGTTACAATGCTTCGTAGAATCTTATATTTTGATGGTTTTTATTGTTCTGACCTTTATACCATTTAATGACTAATGCGCTATCTTAGTATTGTACTAAATTATACCAATTTATTTTAAGAATATTTAATTTTTATAGCTATATATATATATATATATATATATATAACATATATATACATATTAACGTGGAATTATAAGTCAAAAGGGTCCAGATAATAAAATTTTATCAACTGTGTATATAGAAATGGGAGCAAATTATTTACGCGCCAAATTAATTAATTTATATAGTGAAAACGGAGGTTATTAAAATATCTTTTTATTTGTATATTGGAATGTTAAAATTGCATAAGGGAAGAAAGCTTTTGAGTACATAAATGCTCAAGGATACGCACATGTAATTATAATAATTTTAAATTAAACGCATGGACGCAGAAATAGAGCGTGCAAGATAGAAAATCAATAATTTTAAACGCAAACATTTCAATTTACATAAAACCAAAAGTTCGTTTACAAATACTAAGAAGAGAAACTAGGATTTGTTATTTTAAACGGTCGGTGGCTTCGAAGAACACCTGTTCATTAAATGTCAGGTTTATGGAAACTTAAGCAAACGTTAGCACAAAATTCTATAGAAGTTTGTTTGCAACGGTCACTGTATGAGCTGCTACAATAACAAGTGCTTTAAAGACTGAGTGGAATAAACGATCGATTATGTAAAACAGACAGAGAAACGTATAAAGAAAGTGTTGGGTACAAGTCACGTACGAAATACATGGGTAAATGTGAAGGCCGACTACAATATCGATTTTCTGTAACTTAAGAGGGTTCTAAAGGAGACAACAAATATACATGGAACGGAGATAGGTAGCTGATAGGTGTAGTGTTGTGACGAGGGAAAATTGTATCATTGGTCGATGGCTAGCAGTTTTCAAGAAGAGCGCATCCGTAGTATATAATAGTAAATAAATCTGTACGTAATCTAACAGGAAGTCAGTTTATTTTACTAAGATATATATTTTTGATGCTTTTATTTTTGAGGTAAATATGCGTAATGTTTAAAATTAAATTTGTGTCAGAGCAAACATGAAAATATAAGTGAAAGACATTTTACCGATACAACCGGGAGAGATATATTGAAACAGTTAAAGCATTTTCAAATTATGAAATATTCTCTAAGACTACTATAATTTATCTTTTTTAATTTATCTTTTGATTTATAAATATTCTTTAAATCTTGGATTCTTTGTGTGTTTTTATCGATGTATTTCGAATCCTCTTTTGGATTTAAAATTTTGCTTCCATAATAGACATTTAAAACTATCATTATTTTGAGATTACAAAGTAATTGCCCTTTCATTTTCATAAGTATCTGGTATTAAGGGTTCGTTTCTATTCCTAAAGTATCTACTGTGTTGGTCCATTTAAGACATTAACCATTTCAGTGTGTGTAAAATTAAAGAAAATAACCTGTATTACAAAATTTTCGAATTTCACTGTCTTTCTCTTGTCACTTACATGTCACAAATTTCACTGTTTTAAAATCCGAATGTTTTTAAACTTTGCCTTTTTAAATTTTCCTTTCTATCGATTCCAATCAAGCTTCGTAATATGGAAGGCTACCGGAAGTAACCTATAACTTTTAAATAAAAGCACGGATATTCAGCATCACAAATGTTATAGCTTTAGAAGTTGTATAATAAATACATATTACAATTTGGCTGTATATATCTTTGGACACAACTAAAATCAATGATATTCTGGACTCACTTCGTTCTAACCAAATGCTACTTGACTTGTGGGACTTCGTTAAAAAGTTTGATGTTCTTCATTAACATGCATGTATGCCAACTCGAAGTTGCCAATTTATGCGAAGCAATTATTCTTAAAATTAGAAGTGACCGAATTGGTAGAATATTATTCTGAACTTTATTGACTAATCACATTTGATACCATATTATTCAAAGTTAACTATACCTACTCAAATCTACATCCTATGTGTTTCAATGGTAATGACGAAGTATTTCACACAAACCTCTTCTCTCCATAAAATCATTCAAGATTATCTTTGGTAATTCGGATAAATGAATTAAGACTGCAGATTGAAATTACCTTTCTCAGTTTTTTTATCTAACATATGTTAACTTGTACCAACCGAAGCGACTCTTTCATTTTTTGAATTTGCATTGAAATGTTTATTACTTTCTCTTATTGTAGGTAATCCACATATCCCCAAAAAAGGCAAAGAGAGTGGCAGAAACTACTACGAAGCCTCTCACTACACGAGAGATGTAAGTATTCCGTTGAAAACCTTTTTGGGGTCCTCGGTCTAGCTCTGAACTCTAACTTCGGAGGATTTTTAATATGACCCAGGAGGGTTTATAAAAAAACAGATATGTCGGGCACCACTACACCTTTTAAAATAACATATTTGACAGATAAACCTGAAAGGAAAGTGTAGAAACCTTCTGGTATATTAACACAACGATTGCTACTAAAGTAACAGTTAGTATCTGAAATAAATTTACTAATATATTAAAAAAAAATTAATAGAGACAGCTATTTGCGTCCCAAAATCAAAAAGCACATACGTTAGAATATTTCCACTAGGTTTTACCTTCATGCAACAAACTCAACTTTCAAAATTCAAACATACTAAATAAAAGTTACCAAAATGTTTGACTATCTATAATTGTAACTGATTAATTTTTCTTTTAGTTTCTTAATATAGATATGTACAAAAATTTCAAGACTATTTACAATATAAATACTTTTCTTATATTAGTCTTAAGGACCAAAACTTAAATTTTCAAAAATTTAATAACGTATTTGTTCAAGCTTCCCAATTTCAGATCTGACATGTTGGTTCATAAAAGTACTTAAATGTTTTGGTGCATCTAATTGAAAAATATACTATTAGACGTGTAAAATCTAATATCCAAAGGTTTAAACCACTCCAAGTTAATCTACTTGTTATGTGTGTGGAGCACATTAGGTATGTTTGTCCGGCACACAAGCTTTTAAGTTTTCACATTAAAATTTTTTTATAATTGACACTTTTAAAAATAATCAAACAGGTTTTAAAATTACACTTACAACTATTAATCTACTAAACTTTCTTTATGATATTTTCCAAACCAAGGTTTCAGCTTCTCGTCACTGCATACTAACAAACCAAAGACTTCTATCTTACCGGTTTCGAAAAACTTATTTAAAAGTGTTTATTTAGCATAATCATGTATTAACCATTAGAAATTTCATACTACCACGAAGTAGGACTTCCAACAGGACTTCCCAATTGTACTACATCCACAAAATTATTGTATGTTAAAGGACGATACCAATCGTAATTTACGTGTACATTATATATCTAGAGTTAAAATCCCGTCATCTTGATTCCTATTGCCTCGTGTCACAACTACTAAAAATTTTCTTACATCTTGTCATTTTTTTGCGCTAGAAGTTAAAACTTTTTATATAGTTGAAATTTAAATACGATATGCATACCATTAATAATTAAACTATTACGTTATATTCTTAGAGATTTACCGCCCTCACTGCTAACCTAAGTGTAAATCACCTCGTGACACCTTAGAAATCATCTTGTTAAGCTTATGGGTATGAAACGTGAATGCCGGCTCAAGCCTGTTAAACCAGTTGACGACCCCGTTTCGTCAAGAACAAAGCGCAAACTCTTACCTCATATTTGTTGGTGCGTTCAGAAACTGGATTGTTGTTATCAATTACACTTAATAATTATTACTAAATGTGATATTGTTATATCAAAACACTTTCACAATAGTAGAAAATACATTATCTTATTTTATGCTATATTAAACACGACACATATACCTTAATTTATTGTGTGGCATAAAAATTTGTTACACTACCTCTCTCCAAGAAGAAAAAAAAATTGAGACCAATAAAAAATTTCAAGACCGAAAAGATCAATTTTTTAAATTTATACAATCTCTATGAATTCGCATCATACTCTTTTAAATACATAAATTTTCTTATACCAAACTAACCATAATTTTTTATTGAATTGTACTTAAAACATACAAAGTTGCGAAACAACAAAGAATATCGAAAAAAAATTAAAAAAATTAAGCCTTTAAAGGAAATTAAGGAAGGAAAAAGAGTGTTTTAGAAACTAAGCGTACTACTCGTCCCTACGGGTGATAACCCGGGAAGACATAATCGGTAAAAGACGTAATCAGTAAAGTCCAACACTCCATATTTCTAGAACGGGGAAATTAAAAATAAGAAAAATTTTATTACTATAGCCAAAACCAAGACCCAAAATCTTTTCAATACTATTTATAACAATACTAAAATTAAAGGTCTATATACACTCAAGTCAAAAATATGACATCATCATCGAATTTTATAAAAGAATTCGCTGCCACTCTTTAATTAACTTACGTACTTCAGATAAATGATTATCTATCTAACACGAACTAGACATAAACAAGAGCTCCAGACTACTGCCACAAAAAACATAACGACTACTTGTGGTCAAAGAACATACAAAAAAACTCTTAACTAAGTAACTTGTTAAACACTAAATTTATTTATCATTAGTGCATAAATCAATTATAACATTTTTGGTTAAGAACAAAAACCAAAAATATAAACGACTACCCTAACAGAACTTTTACCATTACGTTCCTCTTAACTAAAGAAACGCGACTCTGCTTCTTTCAAAAAAAATCACTACAACCTAGAGTGTTTACTTAAACTATTCAAAATTGATCAACGATCAAACATAAGAAAATTTTCTACATCACACATAGTAGGAAGATAACCTCTACTAAATATTTCTTCTTTTCAAAATATTTACAAAGATGTACGCCGCACTCTTAAACTAAAGAACGACTAAAGCACGCTACACAAAATTACGAACCAGCCGTAGTTCATACTATAACTAAATTTCTAAGTACATACTCTTATCATAAACTCAAATTTATCAATACGCAAAACAACGATAACACGCACTTCTGTGCACACAAAGGCACAACTCACTCGATAACAAAACTTACCATATGAATTTGTACCTCAAAATTTTCAATGTTCTGAATCAATATTATCATAATCTGAAACTATGTAGGGCTTTAAATCTTTGTGCCACCTACCTACTTTTGTTTCATTTAAATTTTTTAATTCATAAACTAAATATAAAATCTTTTTACGAACTCTACTTAATATAAACGTTGACGCTAACTTAGCGGCACATTTTTCACCGGCCTCAGAGATTATTTTATTAGTTCTCCATATCTTATCACCAATCTGGAATGAAATGTCTCTTCTTCTTAAATTATACTGCTAACACAAGCGTTCGTGTGCCACATCTTACTTAGCACGTACTTTCTAAAAACATTAAATACACCCAGATGGTCAGAGACATATAAGGGTCTGCTACCAGTAATGATTTCAATATCATTCGTAGGCTCAAATACAAAACTATAATATTTTCCGCTTATTGGCACATGGAGGCCAAAGACCAAAAAATTTGGAGGATAGCCAGTAGATTCGTGTTTTGCCGAATTCATAGCGAACTGAATTTTTGGTAAACTAATATCCCACGTTTCATGTTTATCAACAAAAGAACGAACTGCCGTACCTATAGTTCTATTGAACCTTTCCACAAAGTTGCATTGTGGTGAATAAGCAGCGTTATACCAGATTTTCTGCATTTCATATTTACTACACAAACTTTTAAAAATATTATCAATTAGCTGAGGTCCGCTGTCACAGATAATAAACTGTGGCACTCCATAAACAAGAAAAACTTTTCCTCTAAAAAACGTCCTATCATAGACGCTGTAGCGCTACGTAGAGACTGTAACAAAGTAAATTTAGAAAACCAATTGCCAACAACTAGAAGCCACTTATATCCGGATTCA
This sequence comes from Platerodrilus igneus, assembly GCA_036346225.1. Taxonomy (NCBI): domain Eukaryota; kingdom Metazoa; phylum Arthropoda; class Insecta; order Coleoptera; family Lycidae; genus Platerodrilus; species Platerodrilus igneus. The sequence goes on from JARFIW010000942.1 coordinate 15,264,676, forward strand.
GAACGGGGAAATGGACCCATAAGATCCAACGCGATTGCTTGCAACGGAAAATTTACTTCCTTCTCCTTTCCCATAAATCCAAGAGAAGCTGCGTTTGTAGTTTTCTGCAGTTCAACATATAAAACAAGCACGACAAAACTTCAACACATCTTTATTCATTCTTTGCCAGTAAAAATTTTCTTTTATGTGAGCTAACGTTTTTGAAAACCCAAATGTCCAGACGTAGGAGGATCATGACATGAGCGAATAATTTCCTTTCTCTGCGCCTTTGAAAGAAGTTGCTTCCACTCGACGATATTTGACGACAAAGGTAAATTAGATGAAAAAAATTTGAAAACATAACCATCCTCCACTTTCCACTGTGAATAGTCCGTAGGCAAGGACAAGATCTTTTGTCGTAAGGACACATACCACTGTTCTAAATCGTTTAACCTATTTGAATTAAATTAACAATAGGATTCTCTACTTATGGTGCGCGACTAAGGCAATCTGGGACCACATTAAATTTATCTTTCCTGTGTACCAGGTCAAATGAGTGCTCCCAACGAGCGAGTTTTCCAGAGGCATTCTGAATGTTACTCAACCAAAGTAATGAGAAATGATCTATAGCTACTGTAAAACGAGTTCCTGCTATCCACAGGCGAAACCTTTCAATAGGAAATATCACAGCCAGACCCTCCTTCTCTGTCACTGAATAATTTCGTTCTACATGATTAAAGGTTTTGCTAGCTTATGAAATAACATGTTCGCTCCCTTCAGTATTCTGAATCAAAACACCACCAAGACCTGTGTTACTGGCATCACATTCCACTATAAACAGTACTGAGTAGTCAGGTTGAGATAATAAGGGTGCAGAAACTAATCCCTGCTTGATCTGCAGAAACAAAGACTCTGCTTCTGAATTCTAAATAAAAGTTTGACATTTTTTCTTTTTTATTAAATCATTAATAGGTGATACTAATGTTGAAAAGTTTTTAATGAAACGTCTATCCCAACTACACATTCCCATGAATCTTTTAACCTCAGTTGTAGTATTTGGGCGAGGAAAGTTGACCATAGCAGAGACTTTTCCGCATCTGTATGAAGAGAATTCGATCCCACTATATATCCTAAGAATTTTAATGATTTCTTGAAAACCTTATACTTTTTCCAAATTTATGGTTAAGTTAGCATCTCTAAGACGCTCTTTAACTTCATAAAGGAATTTCAAATGTTCTTCAACAGAGATGAACACAGAACCACATCATCAAGATAACAAAACACATTCGGTTCGTATTGAGGACCGAAAATGACGACTAAACGTCGCTATGTCTGTGCAGCATTTCTTATACCAAAAGGAACTGTTATGAATCTGAACTTGCCACGGTAAAATTCGATAACTAATCGATATAATGGGTTCCTTAACGTTACGATGACAAATAGTGCTCCGGAATAGCTCAGAAAAGACTCATCAGGGCGGTGGGTAAAGAATCGCATTCATGGACCATAAGGAACCACTAGAAAGGTCCAATAAGTCAAAACTAACTATTTTATTAATGGGCGCCAGGAACAGGAGCAAGCAGAATCAACGAGAAATGTTCCACTATTCTCGGACGAAACCCAAGGTAACTCACTATATCAATAAATTAACAGGGCACAGAATTAAACCTGAATTTATTGAAGTAACTACAATACCAAACATGAAATCAAACACATAAATATAAATTTCACTAGAACAAATAATTCTACAAATAATCATACATACAAGATTCAAACCTAAATGATTCAAGAGAAAATTAACCAAGCTAAGTGCTCACAATAAGCAAATATATGTTTACTCCAGGTGATTGTATAAATAATATTTAACAGTAATAACGCAATGGTGTTCAGAATATCCGGGCACGAGCCCATACGCAAAAATAATTTGTACTAAGTAATAATCGGGTACGCAGACTTGGTGGCCACTAAGTAAGCTGTAACCGCATAACTCAAGTGAGTAATAATTTAACCAAGGGTCTAAGCTCGTGACTAGATTTACAATCAATATGTATAAATCACTGGAACGCATTAACGAGTTGTTAGCATTAATCGTAAGAACATAGCACTTACTATGGAAGCATTCAAACATTAATACTTAACTAATTTTATCATAAATACAGATTTTACGTTAATTATCGCAACCCACCTTACACACAGGTGTAAGTATGGTTGCATGCAAAGCAAAATAATAAGAAGGTGAATATAAGGTTGCATACACAAAAATATTTATCCAATAATCTCAACAGAACCAAACACAACACACTTAAATAAGGAAGTATACGACCTCAAGAAGTAATTCCAATGCACCAGTAGCAGTCAAAGATTCCAAATCCAACTTAACGGGATTACAGCACTTACAGATGGTTACACAAAATCGCTACAGGTGTAATATTTCGGTAGTCCAGCAGATGGAACTTATTGTATCAATAATTAATTCTTCGTCGGGAGCTTCAATACCATCTATTTCAGTAAGTTGTCGAGTCTGGATAATCGTAATACCACCAGAACGATTACTTAAACAAATCTTCCCAAATGTGCATCTACTTAAATTGGAACTGCTAAACCTAAAATATGTAATTACTCTTGGACTCGCACGCAGACGTAGTCGTAGTCTTCGACGTAAATTTGGATGTAAATTTAGACTTGAATTTGAACTTAAATTTGAACTTAGATTTGGAGTTAAATTTGAACTAAACTCTGGAGTTAAATTTGAACCCTAAAATTCATGTAATACATAGAACAAGAAGTGCTACAACGCTATTACTTACCACATAACAATGTGGGTAGAATATAACAAATATCACAAAAATGTGCTTCTCTAACTGAGCAAAGGTATTAATCAAAACGACGTGAAATCCGCCAAAGGCGTAATAATTAACTTTCGCACTCACAAACATCAGAAAGATTGATTTTATCCAAGGTAGTAAGCAAGAATCCGCTACAATAAGCGATATAAATTTTGCTAACATACCAAGTTCGTCGTTTCGGTTCGAAGGCTGGATCAAGAAGAAGGACGAGCCACCACATGGGCTCGTTATCGCCTTTAGGTGAGATAACATTTTCCCACAATTAAACCACTTTTTATGAACAAAAGCAAATTAATGTGCATAACATTAATATAATTTTACAATAACAACTTGACAAATGTCAATTCAGTGAAATATCTAACCAAAGGAGAGATTCAAAGGCTTCTAACCACAGAGCATTATGTTAAAAAGATACTAAAAGTTGCAATGAGTTATAAAACTTAGAACGAGACGTTCCACTCCCCCTCAACTTCGAAGGAATAAACTCCTTAAAGTTTACGACGTTCAGCAGCAGGCTGAACCTAACATAACCAATAACACAAAAAGCTATTCAATCATCAACAAATACATTAGCAGGTTTCAGTTCTTGAGCATGCCAGATACCCTTAGGTTGTCCATCTTCAGTTTCCAGTTCGTAAGTTGCTATTCCTAATTTCTTTTTAACTTTATAAGGGCCTAGGAATTTAGGAGCAAGTTTTGTTGAAAAGGACTTGGTTGCATCACTCAAAGCCTTATTACGTCGCCACACAAGTTGACCAGGTTCATAGTGAACAGCTCTTCTTCGCAGATTATACGTATGACGAAAGCGTTCATGCGCTTGACGTAATTTTTCTTTAACAGTTTCAAACATTTTCTGATAACCAGTTTTACGTTTTTCTATAAGTTCATTTAAATCTAGATCGGGTGTTTCAATTTTTAACTTAAAGTCTTCTCCGCAGGAAATATGTTCACGTCCAAAATTTATAAAGTATGGGGTGAAACCAGTAGTTTCGCTAACAGAAGTTCTAATTGCACAGGTCAAAGCGGATAAATTGATATCCCAATTTTTCTGTGACTCTTTAATATATGTTGCAAGCATAGTCTTGATGACTTTGTTCGTACCTTCGGTTGGATTTGCACGAGGGTAATATAAGGGAGTAAATATAATAGTAGATTTATATTTTTCATACAAGTGTCTAAAGCGTTTACTTTTCATTTGTCCACCATTGTCGCAAATAATGTACTGGGGTACACCATAGACCAAAAATATACCATCTTCTACGCTCGTGCATAAAGTTTTAGCACTAGCAGATCGAAGGGAAAAGTAAGTACATATTTACTAAAATAATCGGTGACAACTAGCAAATATTTATATCCTTGAGTAGATCGAACAAGGGGACCCATAAAATCTAAACTTATCATTTGCCAAGGCTGTATGACAGGCGGTCGCTCACCCATAAGACCAGCAGGAGCTTTTTGTTCGGGCTTATGTTGTTGACAAGTAAGACAATGGTTAACATACCGGGTAATATCACACTTCACTTGGGGCCAATAATATAACATTTTAATTCTAGAGTAAGTCTTGAAGATTCCTAAATGACCAGAAATGGGATCATTATGATATCGCCACAAAAGTTGGGAACGTTTTTCTTTAGGAACTATTAATCTCCACAAGTCATTTTCAGTAGCTAATTCAGGTATAGTTGGTTTAACAAACTTATAGAGTCGTTCGTCTTCCACTCGCCACAAAGGAAATTTTAAGGGATTAGAACTAACTTTCTGAAGTACTTTACGATACCATCTATCGGTAGTGTTAGAATAATCATCATCATCCACTTTAATAGGTTCAATAGAAACAGGGTCAGCACGTGAAAGAAAATCGAGTACAATATGCTCTTTACCTTTACGATGAATTATTGTGTAATCATAGGATTGCAATCTCAAAGCCCAACGTGCCAAACGTCCTTGAGGGTCTTTCAGTTTATGAAGCCATAATAGAGAATGGTGGTCGGTAATTATCGTGAAGTGATGACCTTCCAGATAGTGTCGTAATTTTTCAACTGACCAGATAACGGCAATACACTCACGTTCGGTGGCAGAATATTTTTGCTCTTGCACAGTAAGAGAGTGAGATAAGTAGCAAATAACTCTGTCGCCAATATCAGTGGATTGGGTAGGAACGGCACCAATACCATAAGCAGAGGCATCAGTTTGTAAAACAAACAGCTTAGAAAAATCAGGGCACGTCAACACAGGAGCAATTATTAACAACTCTTTGATACGATTGAAGGCGGTTTCGCAATCAGAAGTCCAACGCCAAGTACAACTTTTCTTAGTTAGACTAGTCAAAGGTTGAACAATAGTAGAAAAATCAGGGACGAAACGTCGATACCATGATGCTGTACCTAGGAAACGTCGAAGATCAGTAACAGACTTCGGATACGGGATGTCTAATATAGCTTTCACTTTATCGGGATCAGGTCGAAGTCCATGTTGATCTACCAAATATCCTAAATAACGTAACTCAGATAAACAGAATTTACATTTATCGAGGCTTATGACGAGACCAGCTTCAGTTAAGCGATCAAAACTTTGCCAAGAATTTCTAAGTGATGGTCAAAATCTTTGGATACAATAATTATATCATCCAAATATTGCAGAACAAAAGGTTGTAAATCAGCACCAAGTGTATTATCAATGAGACGCTGGAATGTAGCGGGGGCATTAGTTAAGCCGAATGACATTCGATTGAACCGATAGAGCCCACGACCAGGAACAGTAAAGGCCGTAAAGTCTTTCGATGACTCACTAACAGGGACTTGCCAATAAGCAGATAATATATCAATAGAACTCAAATAACGAGCATCTCTTAATTGATCTAAAATCGCAGACATGTAAGGTAGCGGATAAGCATCTTTGATAGTTACCGAATTTAATTGACGATAGTCAATACAAAATCTATACGAACCATCTTTCTTCGGTACCAAACAAACGGAAGAGGACCAAGAACTTTTACACGGTGAAATAATTCCATCCTTTAACATATGGTTTAATTCTTCATCAATAATCTTTTGTTTAAAAGGGGAAACAGGATAGTACCGTTGTTTAATTGGTTTAGTACCAGGCAGTACTTCGATTACATGTTCGGTTGTTTTACAATAACCTAGTGCAGTTCCCATATTTTGCAATTTTTCCCTAAGAAGGAGATTTAAAGCAGATCGTTGACCAATTGTTAAAGCATCTTGAGTATTAATACCAGAAACATTATTTTTGTATTTACTATTAGGCTCTGACTCGGGAGAGAAATGCCAAACACCTTCCTTTAAATTTGGAATTATACTCATGACCTTCCAAAAATCTATACCTAATATAAGGACATGGCTAAATTCAGGTACTACTAAAACTTTTATTATATGTAATTTTTCCATCAGTTGTACAGGGGTTGAGATATAGCCTAAAGCTTTGCAAATATTACCACTAGCAACAGTGCATTCAGATGGGGATTTGATTAAAGTTAATCATAATTTCATTAACAATTCATAACCAGGTAAACCTACAACAGTTTGACTTGCACCACTATCCAATAAAGCTAAGATAGGATGTCCTAAAATTTTAACTTCAAGATATGGTCTTTGGTCATCTTGGGCATGTGACAAAACAAAGTCCAATAGTGACTGATTAGGAAAATTATTATAATTCAAATAAATTTCATTTTTATTTTCAATGTTGGCCAAGGTTGGAGAAAAAGGGAGGGAAACCACTTGACCTATTGGTTCCTCCGGGGTAAGTTTAAATGACGGTTACAATCTGGGCATGTACGTACCGTAAAATCATGTTTACCACACTTGTAACAAATTAATTTCTTTGGTTCGGGACAAACTTTACTCAAATGTCCTAAACGAGAACAATTATAACAAACAATTGATGGTGAATTGGTTCTAACTTCATTAACATTCGTGCACATAACCGATTGATCATGAACACCAGCAATATTTTTAGTTGAGACCGATACAAAAGCAAAATCAGGTTCCACATAAGAGCGTTGATTTTTATTAGGGGGTACATAACTGTCTACTCTAAATTTCTTCAATTCTAATTTCAAACATTCCTCTTCCAATTTCTGTAAAGAATCCACAGCAGGTAACTGGGTTGTATAAAATGGGGATAAATTATGCGAAACAATATCAAGTTGAACATCTTCAGGCATAGAACCGTAACGTCGAAACATTGAGGTCATACAGGATAAATAGTCAATAATACCTTCAGAAGGATCTTGTGTTCTTGCTAAAATATCCTTGAAAAGTCTACGTTTATAATCAGGAGGTTCAAAATGTAACAATAATAAGGTAGATAATGATTTCCAATTAGAAAACCTATGGCGATTACTTCGGTACCAAAGGAGTGCCTTTGACTCAAATAAATCCACAGAGGACTCAAATAATTCAAGTTCTGAAATATTTCGGGCTCTACGGAGCTCGTCAACTCGTTCAAGAAAATTATGAACAGTAAGTCCATCAGGATCGCCGGAAAATTTTAAGTTCCATTTCAACACTGGTAATGATCTTAAATTCGAATTTGGAGATGAAGTATTTAATGTATTATTTGGGTTAGCTGCAGCTTCAGATAATTCTTCGTCAGCATCAACATTAAACGAGGGTTGTTTTGATAATAAATTACTAAGATTTTCCACTTCTTTAGAAGAGTGAGAATCCAAAGTATCTAATAAAGTAAGAATTTTTGTTAAAAGACTCGAGCGTAACTCTACTTGTTCAGGTGATAGGGTATCTACTGATATAAGATTAATTCGTTTCCACAAATGAATCGTCCGAGCACGAATAGTAGCAACAGGAGAATCAGCTTTCTGTAAATTAGATTGCAATTCAACTATCTTTTCAGAAATAATAGTAAATTCATCATCAGGTATAAGATCTGATGTATTAAAAGAAGAAGCAATACTAGTTTGTTCCATTTTTAATAACGGGCGTAAATAAGCTCGCATACCTTCAACTGTTTCTTTCGCTAATACAGTAACACCACGAATCAATAATTCGAAAGATAGTTCATCTTTACGAAGTCGATGAATATCCATTTTATAATCAGACATTTTAATATAAATTGAAAAAAAAACAAACAAATTATTCACTAATATTATGTTCAAATCGCAATTCAATAATAAATATTTTATATTTTATCAAATAATTATGTAAATAACCACTAACTATCTTTGCAAGTTAGATATAAGTGTTCAATTTTTGTAATTACACAACCTTTTTTTATATCATCAATAACTTCACAAAATATGCACCTATAAATTCAGTACCAATAATCAATACCAGAGTATTTTTACACACTTTCAAATAATAGCACAAATAAATGTTTAAGAAAGCACAAACTAGCACAAGCATACAAATCAACATACAAACACTGCAATAATAATGTTGCCTAAAATTGCAACTTCACAAAATATCCAATAATCCGAAAAAAAAAATTTAGGGGTTGTAAAATAAAATGCAAAACAAAGTCTTGCACGTTGAGAATTAATTTTTGTCATTGGGACAACAAGCAATATAGTATCAATCCTGTATTTCGAACCACAAACCACAAACGTTTTGTGTCAATTTTTGCCAATTCGAGGCCACAAACGTTGGTCGCCATTTTTTGCCAATTCAAGGCCACAGACGTTGGGCGACAATTTTTGCCAATTCGAGGCCACAGACGTTGGGCGCCATTTTTTTGCCACGGTAAAATTCGATAACTAATCGATATAATGGGTTCCTTAACGTTACGATGACAAATAGTGCTCCGGAATAGCTCAGAAAAGACTCATCAGGGCGGTGGGTAAAGAATCGCATTCATGGACCATAAGGAACCACTAGAAAGGTCCAATAAGTCAAAACTAACTATTTTATTAATGGGCGCCAGGAACAGGAGCAAGCAGAATCAACGAGAAATGTTCCACTATTCTCGGACGAAACCCAAGGTAACTCACTATATCAATAAATTAACAGGGCACAGAATTAAACCTGAATTTATTGAAGTAACTACAATACCAAACATGAAATCAAACACATAAATATAAATTTCACTAGAACAAATAATTCTACAAATAATCATACATACAAGATTCAAACCTAAATGATTCAAGAGAAAATTAACCAAGCTAAGTGCTCACAATAAGCAAATATATGTTTACTCCAGGTGATTGTATAAATAATATTTAACAGTAATAACGCAATGGTGTTCAGAATATCCGGGCACGAGCCCATACGCAAAATAATTTGTACTAAGTAATAATCGGGTACGCAGACTTGGTGGCCACTAAGTAAGCTGTAACCGCATAACTCAAGTGAGTAATAATTTAACCAAGGGTCTAAGCTCGTGACTAGATTTACAATCAATATGTATAAATCACTGGAACGCATTAACGAGTTGTTAGCATTAATCGTAAGAACATAGCACTTACTATGGAAGCATTCAAACATTAATACTTAACTAATTTTATCATAAATGCAGATTTTACGTTAATTATCGCAACCCACCTTACACACAGGTGTAAGTATGGTTGCATGCAAAGCAAATTAATAAGAAGGTGAATATAAGGTTGCATACACAAAAATATTTATCCAATAATCTCAACAGAACCAAACACAACACACTTAAATAAGGAAGTATACGACCTCAAGAAGTAATTCCAATGCACCAGTAGCAGTCAAAGATTCCAAATCCAACTTAACGGGATTACAGCACTTACAGATGGTTACACAAAATCGCTACAGGTGTAATATTTCGGTAGTCCAGCAGATGGAACTTATTGTATCAATAATTAATTCTTCGTCGGGAGCTTCAATACCATCTATTTCAGTAAGTTGTCGAGTCTGGATAATCGTAATACCACCAGAACGATTACTTAAACAAGTCTTCCCAAATGTGCATCTACTTAAATTGGAACTGCTAAACCTAAAATATGTAATTACTCTTGGACTCGCACGCAGACGTAGTCGTAGTCTTCGACGTAAATTTGGATGTAAATTTAGACTTGAATTTGAACTTAAATTTGAACTTAGATTTGGAGTTAAATTTGAACTAAACTCTGGAGTTAAATTTGAACCCTAAAATTCATGTAATACATAGAACAAGAAGTGCTACAACGCTATTACTTACCACATAACAATGTGGGTAGAATATAACAAATATCACAAAAATGTGCTTCTCTAACTGAGCGAAGGTATTAATCAAAACGACGTGAAATCCGCCAAAGGCGTAATAATTAACTTTCGCACTCACAAACATCAGAAAGATTAATTTTATCCAAGGTAGTAAGCAAGAATCCGCTACAATAAGCGATATAAATTTTGCTAACATACCAAGTTCGTCGTTTCGGTTCGAAGGCTGGATCAAGAAGAAGGACGAGCCACCACATGGGCTCGTTATCGCCCTTAGGTGAGATAACATTTTCCCACAATTAAACCACTTTTTTATGAACAAAAGCAAATTAATGTGCATCACATTAATATAATTTTACAATAACAACTTGACAAATGTCAATTCAGTGAAATATCTAACCAAAGGAGAGATTCAAAGGCTTCTAACCACAGAGCATTATGTTAAAAAGATACTAAAAGTTGCAATGAGTTATAAAACTTAGAACGGGACGTTCCAAACTGTCCTTTAGAAATCACACTAAATGCTATTTTATCTTTTGATGACTTTGACAACGGAATTTGCCAAAAGCATTTTTTTAGGTCTAAACTAGAGCTGTAGTTTGGCCCATTAAGCATATCTAGCATTCTATCGACTCTGGGCATCGGGTAGCTATCGTGTTTTGTAACATCATTCAATAACCTTCCGTCAAAACATAATCGATATTCTTCGCTAAGTTTCTTTTTAACTAAAAGCACAGGACTACACCATGGACTAGAATATGGATCCACTACACCTAAACGCAGCATGGCGTCCGACCCTTAATTTAATATATATCTCATATATGGGGGCATGACGTAAGGTTTTCTACGAAAAGGTTTAGCATCCGCCGTGTTAATTTCCATTTCTATTTTATTGGTACGACCTAACTTATTTCCACCGCTAATTTCTTTAAATGAATCTATAGCGGCCTTAGTCAGGAGTTTCCGTGATTCTGATAAATGATCTAAACTGATTAAATGATTTTTATGTGTGATGGGTACTGAAGATCGACCTACATAAGAAATATTATTCTCTAATTCTCCTTGAATACACCATGAATAATCTTTAAAATTTGCTACTAAGCTAAACAGTTTAGCAAAATCGCTTCCAAAAATAAAAAATTGTGGTAAGGAAGGCACAACTAAAACATTCAGCACACGACACTGCTCTCCAATACGAATCGGCAAACCAATCGAACGTGCCACTAATTTCAGCAACCCATCACTCATCTGCTGTAGTTACCCCTCGTTTGTCAGACTTAAAAACTCTCAATTTTAGTTCATCAATTAAAGGAATCGCTAACGATCCAACAACAGAAGTTGTATAACTGGAAGGATAAAAGACCAGTAATATAAGGTTTTCTTTCAAATAAAGCGTCGGCTTCAGGTTTAATATAAGACTTACAAAAATTTTTAACTACTAATAACCAACTTGACCGATCATTTTCATAACACAATTTCTTCTGTTTATATTTCCCAAACGTAGCCTTTATAGATAAGACAGAATGACGGCTATCAGATATCTGTCTCTATTCGTTTTTTTTAACAATGTGTACAATTTGTTTGAATGACTCCTCTATAGTCAGACCTATAACAAAAAAGTTTCTTTGGAGTTTTACAATTCCTAAATGAGTGAGCATATTTAGATCAATTCCAACAGGTGACTAATTTCACTCTAGACGTCTCTGACGAGCTTTTATATACTGGACTAAAAGTATTATTCTTAAGAATGTGGACTAGTGGAGAAAATGAACTGTTCTTAAAAAACTTACTAGGTGTAGAAAAATTTCGGATAGAAGTAGAAAACTTACTCTGAGATCTGGGATTATTACTATTTTTATGGACATCAATAGATGATTTATGAATTAATTTTTGCTTGGTCAATGAAGCATCTTCTAATTTTTTACATAATTTACGTAACGTAGGCATTACTCTATATCAGATAATGCAAGAAGCGTGATATATTCAGGTAGTAGATTTTTTCTGATTAACCTAACTTTAGTAATTTCTGCTGGAGTATTAAGTAACCTACTGAACAGATTTTCCATATGAGCCAAGTATAAAACCACGGGTTCATCTTTTCCTTGACGACGAGATTTGATCGTCTGCCATAGATCATCTTCTGAATGTGCCGGCAAAAAATCTTCTTTCAAACGACAGATAAGTGAATTCCAATCTGTTATTGAATTGCAAACACTACGATACCAGATCAAACCGTTTCCAGTGAATAATTCAACTGCCGCATTAAATAACTCATCATCAGACACTTTACGACAATGAGACAACTCTGTTATTCTCTCTAAAAATTGAAATAATTGTCCAGAGTCTCCGAAAAATGTTACTGCCCACGAGGCAACAGGTATAGGTGGCGTAAGATACGTGATTGACTGAACAGGAATATTATTTGATGAAGAAGACGTAATAGATAAATTATTCTGCCTACTAGGACATGTGTCTTTATTTATTTTTTCATACAAATCAGCTTCCAATAACACAGTAGCCAAAGCATTATTCTTAAAGGTTACTGCCTTATCGAGATTTTCGGTGGGAAGTTGCAAGCGTTTTATTCTGCACTAATCTAGAAGTTATTCTCTGAAAGATAGATTCAGACGGATTTTCTTCAAACTCTGGTAATATACCCTGCACTGATATTCAGAAAGATTTATCAAACAACCAAGTTTCATTACCTCTTTAACTAACAAACGACTGAGTATTTTTCTCTTGTCAACAATAGGTCTGTCACTCTGTATACCTCTAATATGTAATTCATAATTCAACTCTTCTTTATGTAAACACACGACATTCATTGTTTCTACCATTTTGAATTTAATAATTTAATTAAAAATGAAAAAATAACCGTTATTATTAAAATCAATTAAAACAACTATTCAAAAATTCTTTTGTGACACAACATCGATTCACTCTCAAGGGTGCGAGTGAAAGAATGTTTCAAAAAATTGAGAACAAGCCGTCTCATAGTTGTGCGATAGTGAAACGTAGGATGTTAGTGATGCTTTTGCTTTATTAAACGTTGTGAGTACAGGTAGCCACTCGAGTTCTACGATGGCCGCAACAGTGAAACTAATTAAGTCCCACGTTGGTGGCGACAGTGAAATGTTCATTACTTTCTCTTATTGAAGGTAATCCACATATCCCCAAAAAAGGCAAAGAGACCCGCAGAAACTACTACGAAGCCTCACACTACACGAGAGATGTAAGTATTCCGTCGAAATCCTTTTTGGGGTTCTCGGTCTAGCTCTGAACTCTAACTTCAGCGGATTTTTGATGAGACACAGGGGAGTTTATAAAACAACGGATATGTCAGGCGCCATTAAGAATAACATATTTGACAGACAAACCTGAAAGGAAAGTGTAGAAACCTTCCGGTATATTAACACAACAATTGTTACTAAAGCAAGGGTTAGTATCTGAAATAAATTTACTAAGATATTAAAAAAAATTAATGAAAACAGCTAATTGCGTCTCAAAATAAAAAAGGCACATATGTTAGAATATTTCCACTAGGTTTTACTTTCATGCGACAAACTTACTTTTCAAAATCAAACATACTAAATAAAAGTTACCAAAATAATTTCTAACGTGCATTTTTAATCGTTTAACATTTTACGCTTTTTCTCAATTAGTAAATACCTTTCTGCAATTACTATTTCTATATTTTATATTTATTAGTATAAAGTAAATACTTTCGAATATGATAAACCGCTGTAATTAATTAGTAGATAATTATAGATTGCATCGTTCTTGTCTGGCCGTCGTATAAATTTAGTTCCTTATGTGAATATACAAGTTTAGATAATAGTCGATAAGAGGTTATGGTAATAACAACGAGTATATATAACAGATTAGAGTGAGGAGTTGTAGTTTGTGTTTTGTTCCGATATGTTACGTTAAAAATACTGTTTACTTGTTGCTTTACTAATTGTAGTTTTAGTTTTGTTCCTCGTTCCTAAATATTAATTGCGCTTTTAGTTGAGTTTCTTTTGAAATAACAGTTGTAGTTTGCTCTACGTTCCTACAGATTAATTACGTTAAAAATAGTGTGTGCTGTTTGCTTTGAAAAGAGTCGGATTGTTTTAGTGATACGCGTAGCTTTACTAATTGTTCTTTTTGTTGCTTTTCTGTTCGAAAAAAAAGTGATACAACTTGTTGACTCGACCGCACGTGCTTGTTTTGCGGAACATTATTTTAGTGATACGCGTTGCTTTACTAATTGTGTTTCTTTGTGGAGTTGTCTTTTTATATTTGAACTGTGTGCGCGATCTAGTTTTCCGTAGTCCTTTTTTTTTTATCAGAGTAGTTCATACTTTGGATTATCCAAATACAGTTGATACTGTAGTTTCTGAATTTTCTAACCCCAAAGAATCTACAACAGATTTTTGCTTGCGCAAATTTCGTTATTTGCAAAATATAACAAATTACCGGTTTACAAAGGTATTGGTTGAAGTTTCTCACTGCTTTTAAGATGTTTATTAAGATAATATACATTTGGTCCCAGTTGAAATTAAACTAGTGCTACAACATATTTCGAAATTACTGCTTCAGGAAATAGAAGTAACAAGAAATTTATCAATGCTACATAGTTCCGTCGCGTGATAATGTCTGCTGCTAACACCAGTGAAATACGTAGGTGTGATTAGTGTAACGTGTGATAAGTTCCATCAACACCCTCACAGTCAAGGGTGAAGTGCTTCGTTAGTGCAGTACATCGTTGAATCCCACACTTCAGTTGCAAGGAAGCGTTGCTGAAGGACTTTTGTAAGTTGAACTATTTTCTACTGGTTATTACTTTAAATATCTATCCGTTGCTTTACTATATCTTTGTCGTTCTGATACCTTTTACCATAGACTTGCATGCTATTTTAAATAAAAGAAAAAAAAAGAAAAATCAATATTACTGGACTACTCATATTAATTGTGTTTACCTATTTATATTTTGTTAAAATTTTGTCTGCTTTATGTCTAATTGGTGTGTGAGGAAACGTTTCTGCTACTCCCCAATATTACCTCACTTTGTACTAAAGATTTGTTATATTGTTTTTAACGTTGTTATATTATATAGATTATCCCAACAGTTTTTTTTTTATTCTACAAAGTACTGAACAATTTATACTTGATCCGTATGCTATGCTTTTTCTTTGTTTCAGGTTTGCAGGACTAATTTGTTTTTTTTTCAGGTTTACTATTCTAATTTTTCTATTGCAGGTACTGTTACTAATTCCTTACAGCCGCGTACGTTATATGTTGGTCTGCTTTCTACAACCCCCTCTACTCTCCGATTGAGCCCGGTCCTTTCTTTGTTTTTCTTTGTGTTTCGTACGGCCACGAGCCAACGTAGCATAAATTTGACGAACCAACGTGGCTGCCCTGATAATAACGTCGCATAGTTTTTTGGCGCCCAACGTGAGTTATGTATCCCCCAATTACCTATATATATTGATGTATTGAATCTAATATGAATTATTAGAAATTATTAAGTAAAAGTATAAGTTCAATGCAACATTGTAACACAATGATAACCAGAGAGGTTATCGACAGTTCATGTGAACGGACATGCAACTTTGCATCCGTGAGGGCAGTGATACTGCAGGTGGCAGGTCACAGGCGGTCAACAGACCGCAATTACTTAGAATTAAGTTGTTACATTGTATTAAAGTGTACAATTAAAGAGAAATGCAGACATGAGATCTGCAAGTTCTCACAGCCGTGTGAGGGCAGGTTATTATAAAAGGCCCGGGAGCTCAATGCCCGGCAGTCAGTCTTCAAACTCCATACTTCGTTGTTTGAGCTACTCACTAGTCAATAATTAATTTTAGTATTATGTACAAGTTCATCTGTTTGAAAGTAAAATAAATGTGTTAAAGTCAAAAGCTTTTTTAAAAAACCAGCTCCAAAGGCCCGAACTTTAACTGGCGCAGTCGGTAGGATGTCAAAAGGGCACTGAAAATCCAAAAATCGGAGGATTGGTGACCAAGAATTTTTATTCGAAATTTTGGCAGAACCCAAACCAAGTTGGAGAAGAACAAGCATCGTCTAAATCCAGCAACAAACCAAGTTGGACAAGGAACAAGAATCGTCTAAGGCCAACAAAACAAACCAAGGTGGACAAGATACAGAATCGATCGAACCCACCAAAGAAACAGATGAAACTAATGTAAGTTCATTTCCATAATTTTATTTCAAACCAAATTATAATTGATATATGCTAGTATTATAACTATTGATTACTATCGTATTATGTATTTTATTATTATGAATATTTTTGAAAATAGTTCAAAGTGAATTATTTTCAAAACGAGACTGTATAACATTTTATGAAACTTGAATGTTAAAAAGCAAATGAGACTTGATTATTTACAAAGAGATATTTTTTTCTTTAAAAAAGCAAATAAGAATTGAATTTAAAAAGAGATTTTCTTTTTAAAAGTAAATGAGAATTAATATTAAGAGATCCTTACCATAATTAATAGAACGAACTCAAAATAACCCAAAAATAAACGGGCGCACATTCACTAAACACCAAAATAAGAAACATCAATTACCGCGATCCAACGCACGTTTATAAACCGGTAAACTAACGCGAAATTAATTTCAAAGCTAATTCGAACAAGCAGTACAGAACGTTTAATTAAACCATTGACCTCTATAATACTGAATAAATCACAAGAACATTCTGCATTAACTAAAAATACGGTAACTTAAAACCACCTAAGAAAACAAAGCTCGCATCTTTTATACACTTAGAACATCAGAGAAGTGCAATAACTTTCAACCTTCAGTATTAAAGTATAGCTTAACAACGCAATATCATTATTAAAATCGCTTTCAGAATCCTTGCACAGTACTAAAGAAATAACTTTCAACTTTCAGTATAATTTCAATTTGCATCATACACGGGATAATAAAATCGACGCAGTTTCTATATTAATAAAAGCGTGTACAATTGCAATAAACTCTAAACGTTTTTCAACTAATTAATCAGCATTATAAAGTGCAGTAAAACGGTCATCATAAGAATCTTTAATTAAAACGCTAAAACGTTATCATACGCTCATAATTGTAAACCTGAAAACGCACATAACGAAGAGTTCAATTACAAGTCAAGCAGTACCGAGAGATCTAAAAATAAAACAGACATAACACTTTACATTAGCGAGTACGGAAAGTCAATTATCTAATTCCATAAAACTAACACCTGTAAGTGCAATTAACTCAACGTACGTAACAAAGTAACGAAGATTACATTCTTAAGTATTCAATTTCAACCATGAAGTACAGGAGTAATCAACCTTAAGTTATAAGTAGAACACAAGACAGACGAACTGTACGTTTACGCAACTCAGTAAAACCCACGGAAAGAGTATTAATTAACAGAATTTAACCAAAACCAAGCTAAACGAGAATAAATCTATCCATTTAAGATTCCTTAAGAAACAGGAACTCAAGACGAACTAAAAGCTGCATAAAACAATTAATCCAAGACTACGGTAAATAAATTCAACATTATTGAATACAAATCTCGTGAATACATCACCGCATTGTGTAATTAAATATAAATAAACAACGACTACGATTTTAAAAATAACTCGACGCAATATAAACTTAAAATTAATAAATCTAATACTACAAGTACGAAATTAATCTCAAATTCTTACCAAAATTTTATCCACCCAATCCAAACTGAAAATTAACCATTCCTAACAAAAAAATAACGCCGAAAAATAACGAAATAAACATCAACCTTTACCAAATCTTTATGTACCTAATCTAATTGAAAATTAACAAACCAAAACCGAAGTTAACGTTTCAAATAGCTAAATCAACATCAATTTTACAAAACTCTAAGTTATCCAATCTAAAAGGAAAATTTAAAAACCAAAGCAAAAATAACGTCATAAAAGGAAAATCATCCCCAATTTTACAAAATTCGAAATTATTTCATCCAAAAGAAAAAACTAATACATCCAAAGCATAATTAACGTTACAAATAGAAAATCAACCCCAATTTTACAAAATTGAAATTTCACAACCCAAACGGAAAATTAATAAATCCGAAGCAAAAGTAACCATACAAATAACGAAATAAAGCTTAATTAAAAAAAAAAAAATAATAAATTTTTTTTTGAAATTTCCAAAAAATCGAAAACAACCCTTAACCAACATAAGTAACACAGACTTACGTCTCTATTTAGAGACACTTCAGACGTTCGATGGCACGCAGGCCCATCTCTAAATTTCATTGGAGCATGTGAAATGTTCCTAAAACCTTTACAAACCCGGAGATGACGCAAGAAATTCATTGCTTATACGCTTAGTAATAAGTAAACTAGCCGGAAGGGCACTAACATTAATCGCCAGTAGGGACGACTTATCGGAATGGGACCAATTTAAACAGCTACTAATTGCATATTTTAGAGACCAACGTAATATAAAATGCCTGGTACGAGACCTAATAAACCTTAGAATGGAACACAATCAATCCCCCTACCAATTCGGAATGAAATGCCAAGACGTGAGAAGTTTAATTTTAACAAAATTAAAAATCGAAGAACCCGATCAAAACGTTAGACATTTAAAAACAAAAATGTATGACGAAATGACATTAGACACATATATAAACGCTTTACCAGAACGACTATCGGATAAAATCAGATTCCAACGACCCCAAAATCTAGAAGATGCTATGAGCCTAGTAATAGAAGAAGAAAATGTAATGTATTACCGCAACAGACTATACAACCCCAACGCAAATAAAAGTTATTCACCAACAAAAACTATACAAGCTACAAGACAAACAATCCCTCAACAAAAATTCACACCCTTTAACCCACAAACAAATCAACCACGAAGTAACAACCCAAGTTTTGACAATACCAATTTTAATAATCAATACAAACATTTTTCAAGACCAACATTCAACCCAACTTTTACGAAACCCGCATTCCAACCGAGATTCAATCAAAACCTAAACCAACAAAGACCAGCATTCAATGCAAACCCTAATAGAAATACACCAATGACTAATACTCATAACAACCCTAACAATTACTACAAACCAACACCAATGGACACCTCATCTGGTAACACCAGACAAAACACAAAAATAACACATATCCGACCAAACCCTCATCAGAAACGTAATTTTACATCGGAAGAATTATTTCATCAAGAAATAGAAAAATTTGACACTGACCAGAATAACGACATTGAGACACCTACGAATAATGAAACTAACCATGCGGAAACTTACGAACGTGACGAACAATACGAAACTTACGAGGATATGATGAAGAAAACTCGAACTCAAATTTTCAAATGGACCCATACATAGACAACCAAACTTAATAAATTTAAATAACATAAATCACTTAGTATTACCATACATAGAAATACCCCACGCCAAATTCAAACTATTAATCGACACCGGATCATCAAAAACATTAATTAGCCCCAGAACCGTACAAAAACACTATTTAGATTATGTAGAAAGAGAACCATTTAAAATTAAAACAGCTCATCAAACAACACTACACCAATTCGTAGCCAATATACCCTTACCAAGAACATTTAATGTTAAAATGAAACATAAATTTTGTGTATTCGAATTTAACGATAAATATGACGGATTAATCGGAATGGACCTTCTAAGAAAATTAGGAGCCAACATTGACATTAAAAATCGCTTATTAAGGACAAAATACGGAAAAATCCCAATTAAATTTCAAAACACACAAATTGAACAAAAATACACTATAGAACCCCGAACGGAAAGAAAAATAAAAATCCCAGTAAAATCTAACAAAATTTAGGAATAATAAATCATATGACATTTCAACAAGGAGTAGAAACCCCAACCGCCTTAGTACAAATAAAAGATAACTTTGCAACCACAACAATATTAAATTCAAACGACTACCCCGTAGAATTATCATTGACAGACCCAATTAACGTAGAAGAACTAAATTTTAACGAAATGGAAATAGACGAAAATTTAGAAAACGATTACAACCCAATAGAACATGACGAAATGTTAAGAGAAAATTTAACTAACATCCGCTTTAATACCGATATCAATCAAGAAGAAGAAAGAGCAATTAAAACTTATGTTTTGAATACCGAGACATATTCCATTGTGAAGGCATACCATTAACATTCACCAACACAGTAAAACATAATATCGAGTTAACAGACAATAAACCAATCTTTACAAAAGCATATAGACTACCTCATGCAAGCCAAGAAGAAGCTGACAGACAAGTAGCCGACTTACTAGACCAAGACATAATCCAGCACTCCAATTCACCATGGAGCAGCCCCGTGTTAATAGTACCTAAGAAATTAGACGCAACCGGAAAGAGAAAGTACAGAATGGTAATAGATTATAGAAAGTTAAATGAAAAAACGGTAGATGACAAATATCCACTACCAAATATTACCGAAATTTTAGACAAATTAGGCAAATGCCAATATTTTACAACATTAGACCTAGCATCAGGATACCATCAGGTAGAGATGGAAGAAAAAGAAAAACAGCCTTCAGCACACCTAGAGGACATTACGATTACAAACGAATGCCATTTGGACTAAAGAACGCAACCGCTACTTTCCAGAGAGTCATGGACAATATACTACGAGGAATACACAATGAGAAATGCCTTGTATACCTTGACGACATCATAGTTTATTCCACATCACTGGTAGAACACATAGAAAGATTGAAGGAAGTATTCGAAAGACTTAGACAAGCACATTTTAAAGTACAATTAGACAAAAGTGAATTTTACAAAACAAGTATCATTTTTAGGACATGTAATAACACCCCAAGGAGTAATGCCAAACCCAGACAAAACAAACGCAGTTCTAAATTACCCATTACCAAAAACAAACAAAGAAATCAAAGGATTTCTAGGACTTAGTGGTTACTACCGCAAATTCATTAAAGGTTACGCTCAGATAACCAAACCCCTGACAAATTGTTTAAAAAAGGGAAACAAAATTGAACACACCCCGGAATTCATTAAAGCAGTAGACAAAATTAAAAACATATTAACTAATCACCCTGTATTAGAATACCCAGACTTTACAAAACCATTTATACTGACGACAGACGCATCGAATGTAGCATTAGGCGCAGTATTGAGCCAAGGAAAAGTAGGTAGCGATAAACCCATCAGCTACGCATCCAGAACCCTAAATGAAACCGAACAAAATATAGCACTATAGAAAAGAGTTATTAGCCATAATTTGGGCAACAAAATATTTTAGACCTTATTTATACGGAAGAAAATTTTACATATACACTGACCATAGACCACTAGTATGGTTATGCAAACTGAAAGAACCGAATTCAAAATTACAAAGATGGAGAATCAGACTCGAAGAGTACGATTACGAAATTATATATAAAAAGGGAATTTATAACAACAACGCAGACGCTTTAAGCAGAATTCAACTCAATGCATTAGAAACGGAATCCATTATAGGAAACGTAGACGAAACAGAAATAAGGGAAGATCCAGACGAGATCGACACAATACATTCGACACAAAACGAAGAACCAAAAAACGCGATTAAAATTTTAAACGAAGCAATCGATATGAAACCCAACCAGTTTATAATAACCGAAGTTTTAAATAACCCCAATCCAGTAAAATATACAAAAGTAGATAACAAAAAGATATATCAAATTCAAATAACAAAAGATGACAACGAGGAACAAATAATTAAAATTTTAAAAGAATACACCCCTGAGAAAAAACGATTTTATTTTTATTTCAATACCGAACATTTATACCAAAGATTTTCAGAATTATACATTAAACTATTTAATAACTCTGGACCTGAACTCATCAGATGTACTAGAAAATTAATAACACTAGACGACCCTAACGAAATAAACGATGTAATTAGAAATCAACACGAAGGAAAAACCAACCATCGTGGAATTAACGAAACAATAAAACAACTTGTAAGACGTTATTATTTTAAAGACATGAAGGACTTGACCACAGATTTTATTAACCAATGCGAACTATGTGACAGAGCGAAATACGATAGGAAAACCCCAAAGATACCCTTAATGTTAACCAAAACACCCGACAAACCATTTCAAAAACTACACGCCGATACTCTAGTAGTAGAAGCGCAAAACTATCTAACAATTATAGACGCATTCACAAAAATAGGCCAAGCAATACCAATCACATCCAAAAATAGCAGTGACGTGACCCAAGGATTTTTACAATACTTCACATTTTACGGAACACCCGAATCAATAACTTTAGACAATGGTAGCGAATTTAAAAACGAGACAATACAAAACACTTTAGAACTTCACAAAATAAAAATTCATTTCATAACGGAAAACCACCCCGAATCAAACGGACTAATCGAACGATTACATTTAACCTTGTTAGAACAAATTCGATTATTAAGAATAAATTATAAAAAGGAACATATAACCAATTTAATGTCATACGCACTAATCGCCTATAATAACACTATTCACTCATCAACAAATTTTACACCCTTAGAATTAACATTAGGACATTCAGATTCACGAAATCCCTATGACATACACTACAATAAGGAAATATATCAATAATATGCGAAAGATCACAAACAGAAACTAAAAATAACTTACGACAAGGTAAAAGATAAATTAGAAAACGATAAAGAACGTATCACCACAACCAGAAACAAAAATACCGACTCAAATAAATTTTCAATAGGACAAACCGTATATGAGAAAAACTTTCAAAGCAAGCGACATAAAACAGCACCCAGAAATTTAGGACCATTTAAAATTAAGAAAATATCAGATAAAAACATAGCAGTAGTAGACAACGGTAAAATAACGAAATACATTCATTTAAAAAACCTAAGACACCCTGTAATTTCAGATGGACAATCATCACCCTTACCGTCAACCTCCACCCAGGTAGAACGGACAACCAAGTAATAATATAACAAATAAAGAACAACCCCGGTATACTACCAATAAACTAAGCAGTATACAAATTACAATATTTACTCAAATAATATCCAACCTTACTTTAACGCAACAACTTTTAGCAACATTAAGAATAACGAAATAATATTTTTGATAGAAATCGAGATAGTAGAAAGTAACAATTAATTATTATCATTTATTAACAAAAGTTACTAGCACATACCAAGTAATCATAACCAAAACCAAATTCCTATCCCTAAATGAACTGAGATATGGTTATACAAACGAAAAATGTACTGAAGTAACACCAAACCAATATTTATGTCAATCGATGACGACAACAACCATTAAGGAAGACAGCCCTTGTGAAGTACAACTATTAAAATTCTCAAATCACTACGAAAACTGTGAAACCAAACAAGTGCAAATAACTAATATGAAAATTCAAAAGTTACAGATAACAAATGGATAGCCATTTTCCAACCGAAGTAATAGCAACCATCCACTGCAACCAAGATGAAAATAACCAAGCATTAATCGGAAGCAAACTAATTACCCTCAAAGAAGACTGTTATGTGAAATTGAAAGATGAAGTTATCAGAGTTTATCAAGATCCCATAGCAACGAAGAAACTTGCAAACCTACCGGAACTACAATTCAAAATACAACAAGAAGACGAAGAAATAAACAAGAAACCTATGAAGCTAGAGCATCTAGACTTAGACGACCTCAACCACGCCGTGAAATTAGTGGAAAGTTATAAAGAACAATTAAGTGAACTCAAAACGCCAAAGTTACATTATAATAATATAAGTGTTTGGACAATTGTATTAATCATTTTAATAATTTTGTAATCATGTATGTATTATACAAAATGTACCTTAGATATAAGAATGAAGGAAACAGTTCTAGATTTAAGGAAACAAAGAGAAAAAGGAAACAATAAGCATACCATTAGAAACAATGAATTTTAAATGAATTTAAATAATGTATTTTATGTATTTAAAATTAAAAAACCTTAATTTTTCATTTACGGTGGGAGGAGTTATGTATCCCCAATTACCTATATATATTGATGTATTGAATCTAATATGAATTATTAAAATTATTAAGTAAAAGTATAAGTTCAATGCAACATTGTAACACAAGGATAACCCAGAGAGGTTATCGACAGTTCATGTGAACGGACATGCAACTTTGCATCCGTGAGGGCAGTGATACTGCAGGTGGCAGGTCACAGGCGGTCAACAGACCGCAATTACTTAGAATTAAGTTGTTACATTGTATTAAAGTGTACAATTAAAGAGAAATGCAGACATGAGATCTGCAAGTTCTCACAGCCGTGTGAGGGGCAGGTTATTATAAAAGGCCCGGGAGCTCAATGCCCGGCAGTCAGTCTTCAAACTCCATACTTCGTTGTTTGAGCTACTCACTAGTCAATAATTAATTTTAGTATTATGTACAAGTTCATCTGTTTCAAAGTAAAATAAATGTGTTAAAGTCAAAAGCTTTTTTAAAAAACCAGCTCCAAAGGCCCGAACTTTAACTCGTGGAAGCCGCTAATTAACGTGACAGAATTTTTGGCGCCCAACGTGGCAGCCGCTAATTAACGTGACAGTTTGACTATCTATAATTGTAACTGATTAATTTTTCTCTTAGTTTCTTAATATAGATATGTACAAAAATTTCAAGATTATTTACAATATCAATACTTTTCTTATATTAGTTTTAAGGACCAAAACTTAAATTTTCAAAGATTTAATAACATATTTATTTATTCTCGCTCCCCAATTTCAGATCTGACATGTTGGTTCACATAGGTATATAAATGTTTTAGTGCATCTAATTGAAAAATATACTACTAGACATGTGTAAAATCTATTATCCAAAAGTTTAAACCACTCCAAGTTAATCTACGTGTTATCTGTGTGAAGCACATTGAATTTGTTTGTCAGGTAAACAAGCTTTTAAGTTCAAACAGGTGTTAAAATTACACTTACACCTTTTAATCTATTAAACTTTCTTTATGATATTTTCCAACACAAGGTTTCGACTTCTCATAACAGCATACTCACAAACAAAAGACTTCTACGTTACTTTGAAGAACTTATTTAAAAACGTTTATCTAGCATAATCCTAAATTCACCATTAGAAATTTCATACTGCCACGATGTAAGACTTCCAATAGGACTTCCCAATTGTACTACATCCACAAAATTATTGTATGCTAAAGAACGATACCAATCGTAATTTACGTGTACATTATATATCTAGGGTTAAAATCCCGCCATCTTGATTCTTATTGCCTCGTGTCACAACTACTAAAAGTTTTCTTACATCTTGTCATTTTTTGCGCTAGAAGTGAAAACTATTTATATATTTGAAATTTAAATAGGATATGCATACCATTAATAATTGAACTATTAAGTTCTGTTCTTAGAGATTAACCGCATTCACTTCTAACCTAATCGTAAATCACCTCGTGACACCTTAGAAATCATCTTGTTAAGCTTATGGGTATCAGATGTGAATGCCGGGTCAAGCCTTGCAAACCAGTTGACGACCTCGTTTTGTCAAGAACAAAGCGCAAACTCTCACCTCATATTAATTCTTGCGTTCAGAAACTGGGATGTGGTTATCAGTTACACTCAATAATTATTACTAAATTTGATATTGTTATATCAAAACACTTTCACAATAATAGAAAATACGATAGCTTATTTTATGCTATTTTAAAGACGACACATACCTTAATTTATTGTGTGGCATAAAAATATGCTACAGCTTAATTTAGCGTGTGAAACTTTGTCGTTCCAAGACGATGATGTCATAGGCGATGGCGTAATACTTTGTTAATCAAAACAAATAAATTATAAAACTGCACTACTTTACAATGCAAATCAACGTTGATGTCATTCTTAATGTTAAAGAGCACCATAATGAATTTCACAACTTTTTAAGTATGAACAATGTAAGATACAAAAATAATCCTTCCTCAAGGACGCATGTCAACTCAAATTATATTTCTTAAAGGAAATAAACCTAGCGCTATTAGTGGGAGTTACCAAAAGAGAAATTGTTAAAATGAAATATGATTATAAAAATATCAAAGGAATGTTACAAATGTGGCAAGGTGCTCAAAATGACTAAACAGTTATATTTTTTATAGATTGCTTTTGTTAGATATTTTTAAAACCTCAGAGAAAGTACAGTCTTGTACCAAAATGTAGGATTGCATCACTGTCTACTAGCGGAAGCTCTGTATTAGCATTTCATGACTGATAAAAATTTTAAACATATAGCTTGCTGTTAGTATTATTGTTGTTGTTGTTTACTGCAATTCCGTCTTAAGCAGTTTTAGAAGTGGTAATTATTGTAGTAATATGTGTTTATTTTCTGGGTGATCTATACTAAATGTTGATTAAAATAAGTAATTTTTTACAGATTTGCTGGCGTTAAAAGATGTATCTGTTGTGGTGCCCCAAGCAGCACTTATAGGAGATTCAGTTACGTTACATTGTAACTACAATCTCGAAGGTGAACCTTTATACACAGTTAAATGGTACAAAGGAGAACGAGAATTTTACCGATATCTTCCAAAGGAACTGCCAAATACGCAAGTCTTTCCGCTGACTGGCATAAATGTAGATGTAAGTATTAAAAGCATACTTGGTTCAACTAGTTATTACGAAATATTTTAGTTAAGCAACTCCAGCCCTAATAAAGTTGTTCTACGCAATGTGCAACAAGTGGTTACTGGAAAGTATCGGTGTGAAGTTTCAACTGACGCTCCTAACTTCTACACAAATATTGAAACAGGATACTTGTATGTCATCAGTAAGTATTTTTCAATACCATTTTAGCTGTTCTAATTTAAAATAGGGATATAGCCCGGTTCAAATGATGTTCTTTATATACTAGTTGCAGTTGGTTCGGGATTTTCAATGTTACTAACATATCAACTTTTGCCATACATCGAGAGTTATCCAGATTATCATCCACAGGATGACCGCAAAGTTCTGACTACTTATAAATCCGCTTTTCCAAGAATGCATGATTGTTTATTAAAAAACACTACTGGAACAAAGTAGACAACACTATTCGCCTAGGATAAATTTCAAAGCAAAACATCTTATCATATTCTCTTGCCTGTAACCAACATCTGGGTGCATAACAACATACAAGGAGTTCGTTTGAGTTTGAGCTTTTACCCAACTGTCGGTGCTCTACCTCTTCTTCATTTGCCTCCTTGTAGAAGATTGCGGAAGTCGTCAAAAGTCCTGCGCAACATCAGATGTGACGAAATAGGGTACCTCATTGTATACCAAATAACTGTTGGTAAAGAATACTACGCATGTCCGAGTTATTAGTTAAATTGTAATATACTTATTTTCCACAAATTTAGTTTTAAATTACCACTATGGTCAGCTTGCTTGTAATCAAAACCGTTTGGAGTTTGTAATTGATCTACATATTATATATAGATAAATATAATTTAATCTTATATAAATATGAAATCCAAATAGCAGGGCAAATTCTTATACTAGTACTGGCATGATGATGCTGATGCTTCAAATACCCCTGTACAATTGTACAAATCCGTTAGTTGTATTTTGGCCTTTAATCCCTATAAATACAAACAGAGTATTTATTCCTTACAATCACAGGTGTTTATAGATGCTGGTTTACATTAACATTACCTTAATCACCATTTGAGGCACTAACTATCTTACGGGTAGCTTATTTAACCAACACGTTTATATCATATAGTCAAATTTATCGTTACATTAATTTATGTACATCGAACGTTTATTCGGACTAAGTTCCAACTAAAGTTAAACTGCCGTAATGGGGTTCACACACATATACCTCTCTTATTTCAGAGAAATAGAGAGAAATTCAGAATATGCGTCATCAAACCTTTCGACAACAACCCTATTACATTGCGATATCTGTCAATCATCCTTTATTTTCGCTAGACAGGTATAATGCCGCTTTAGTAAAAACCGACTAAACGTCATTTCTAGAATGCTCTATACATTTTTCAATTACTGTTGCACTTCCCCCTCTTAATACTGGTCTGTCCCAAAACATTTTTCGGGCCAGAAGCTAAATGTCCCTGTGACGATAAGGACAACCGAAGCCATCCTTGCATTTCCCATTTTGATGGAAGTAGCAACCGGCACTCTTAGTAAGGGATGCGTCCCATTTAAGTTAAAGAGGTCTGCCAAGAGCTGGATATCAGGCTTCTGGAATAGCACTTTTAGCACGTTTCGTATTATCTTCTAGTTTAATCTATCAAGCCCACAACCAACCTTAGATATGGCCAACTTTTCTTTCCCAAATTCTTAGAGCTCTACTATTGTTCTCCACATGTCCTGGTAACTGGGTTTACCAGAGAATAATTGCTTTAGCATTATGTGATAAACACGACAACGTCATATCTAAGGTTTATGGTTTTTTTCCCCTCTGGTTTTGTTGTTCAGGAAGATGGTCCGGGCCACAAAATTTAATTTTGAACACCGTAGCAATCCATTGGGTCGTATTGAAATCCATGATAACGCAATATGCAAGAAAGCATTTCGGCAGCAGATTAAATAGTTCCCGTTTGGTTTTTTTGGTAATCTCAAACCTAGCATTGCCGGTACCCCTTTACACGTACATGAACCATTTACATTTACTTTATTATGTCCTTCCGACGCTTTCCGGTAACCCTACTGCGTACCTATCTGACACTTCCTGCCCCATTCCCTAACGTCTTCCTTGCAACTTACCCAGTAAAATTTTTAAGGACTTTCTCTAGGACTTTGTTGACAAAACTTCGTACATCCGGCTCTTGGGAATCACCACTTCGAGCTTATTGACAAATCCCTTTTCGTTTTCTAGGGATCGGTTTAAGATTCCGTTTATTCACTTCAAGGAATCCTGCTGTGCCAATACGACTTCAGCGAGCTAGTGAACGGGTGAACATTGCCCCACGATGAACGCTTTCTTCTAAGTTTCGCAACCACAATATGCCAGGTCATTCTCTTGTTCAGTCGTCGTTAATCACGGTTGTCGGATAAAGTAAATTCCGTTTCTTCTCTAGCCGCAAATAATGGGTACTTTATTCAGCAACTTGAGCCCGATTGAAATTAAGTGTAAAAACTGTACTCATATAACCTGCCTATCCTTCTCGTGATCTCTCGTTTCGGGCTTTTAAACTGGTGTACCCACACTAGTTCTGCGTGATTGGTTCTCACGTAAAACTTCCAATCATAGAAATACCTATAAACGTGCTCTGCCGATTTTACTACAGTTAACAGTTCTTTCCTCGTAATGCAGTAGTTTCTTCCCGGTTCCTAAAGTATCTTACTAAAATAACCAATCACTCTTTCTTGCGGGTTATATATCTGCGACAACACCGTTCCAATGGCAACGCTGCTTGTGTTTGTATCTAATATGAATTTGCCGTTCAACTGAGGGTAACTTAAGATCGGAGTTGCCGTCAATAAACGCCTGAGCTGTTAGAACGCATTTTGACAACCTTTATCCTATACGTAATCACGCCCTTCTTCTGGTAAGGTAGATAAGAGTTTGACAATATTCACAAATCCACAAAAAAGTCGTCTACAATATGTGCATAATACCAGAACGCTGCGTAGTTGGCGTTTGTTTTTGGACATTGGTCACCTTACACCGCGATAAAGCTCTTTTGGGTTGTTTGCACGGCCGCTGGATATATACACAAATTCTGCACAATTCCAGCATCTTGGACCCATCTTTCATGTTCGGTGATGCCTGTTCTTCCATAGAGCACCGAAGTTTATTACTACTACGATACGACCGCTTTAAACTCCAACGTGTGAGCCAATCCAGCAAATCAGGGTCTTAGGCCGGGTTAGTCGTAATCTTTGCTGAGTCGTCCAATCCCGTATTCCATCAACAAAGGTCTGTATTGCCACCAGTTCCAAAAAGCTATCTGGTGCTGTTAGATAGGCTAGTTTTATCAAGCGAGCAACATTTGCTTCAAACTTCTTTAAATTTTCGTTGGCCTCTTGTTAACGGCTTTTTGCCTATGCGTGGTAAATTCATTGCAGGCGGCAATCTCCATACATTACTCTTAGCCTTGGTGTTAGGGTCTCGTAATTTCTTTAGTCATTGTCCGGTATAGTTTGTTAGATACTCAGAGCTGCACCCCGTAGTGCGACTGCCAACGCAATTGCCTTCATATAGTCATTAGCAACTAGCTGTTGCGGCAGCCTCAAATTGTTTAAAAAACATCGCTCGAGGCGGCTTACCGTCACGGATATGCGGTAATGCTTTGAACTACGATAGCAATGGTTTGCTTTCATCAGCATTTTTAAATTTTAAGGTGTGCTGTTGTATCATCGGGGTGATAGTTTAAGTGCATGTACTGTTAAGAAATTAATCCGGTGTTTCATCTTTAGCATCTTCGCTATCATTTTTCTGAAAATCTCGTATCTAGCCCATACGAGTTTTCTAATAAATCTGTTGAAATTTGTCTCCCAAGTTCTGCAAATCACCGGAAAATTTGACCTTCAGTTTCTACAAACCTCTGCAAAAATTGTCTTTCGGTGTTAGCAAATTCCCTAGAGGTTTAGCTCCAGTTTTCCGCGAATTTAACATTTTCTTTTGTAAACCCCTCATTTAATTATGCATCGGTTTTCACAGTTTTTACTAATTTTTCCGTAAAGTTTTTGTCAGAATGGCGGCGTTCTGGTTCAGTTTTTCTGCAAGGAATTTTCCTCTATGCCTGACTTGAAGTCCTTAAAGGTGGAAGAATTTTCTTGTTTCTTTCTGTTGTTGACTACGAGTGACAGGCGCAAAAAAATCGTGTAAATTTCTATTTCAGTACAATGGTATACACTTGACACAGGTTTTAACAAATTCGTCAATTGTTTGGTCTTTAATTCATATAAATACAAAACTAAAAATCATTCATCACAATCTCAAGCAATTACAAAGACTTGTATAGATTAACATCAGCTTAATTACTATCGGTAGGCACCAATTTATTCTTTTATATACGACGATTTAAACACTATCATAACACTAATCGTACTAGTAATTTATTTAGTTAATACATTTATATCACATAAGCAAATTTATCTTTACATTAATTTCTGTACATCGAATGCTTAATAGGACTGAGTTCGAACTAAAACTACACGGTGGCAATCTATATACGACAATCCCTTAGTCCAGAAAAGTGGAGAGAAATCTGGAATGCTCACATAAAGCCTTTCGAGAACAACCCAATTGTATTGCGATGTCTGTCAATTATCTTTTATTATCGGCAGACAGATATGAGGCCGCTATAGTAAAAGCCGAATAAACGTTCTTATAGAATACTTCATAAATTTCTTAATTACCATTACACTTCTGCTTTTAGAACTAGTTTGTACAAGAACATTTTGCAGTCGGAAGCAGAATGTCCCTTTTACGATTAGGACAACCAAAAACATTCTTATATCTCCCAAATTGATGGAGGTTGCAATCGACACGTTTAATAGCGAGTGCCGTCTTATTTGGGTTAAAGACGCATACCAAGGTTTACTCCGGTTTTATGGAATAGTACCTACGCTAGATTTGATTTTCAAATGTTGCATCCGAAAATACTACATAAGTCAGAAGGCGGGTTGTAGGTAGAAATTTTGAATTTTGACTCATCCTTGCTGTTCTAAGGAAAGTAGCGATCTTTAACGTGCGTGACAACACACACACGGGACATACATTTTACTTTTCATCCGTAGGTAGGCGCGGTTCGTGACAAAAACTAAACCCAGGACCTAGGACATAGTAGTGACACACGAACACTAAACCAAGGAACCGTTCGATCGAACATACACTACATTTTCCAATATTCTACCCGAAGGTAATACATTGGCCAGAGAGCGAGCTTTGTTTAGCTGGAAATTCTAAATTTTGCCGGAGCCTGGCTGTTCCGAGTAAGGTAGTGATTTTAACGCGCGTAACAACACTCACATGGGTTCTTCATTTTACCTCTCAACCGAATGAGGGCATATCTTTGTGAAAAATCCTCGCCATGTATTCTTCAAGCAGGCCGTGTTGGATTTAAAATCCGGTACCTTGGACTGAGCCGCTCAATAGTACCTACACTACATTTGATTCTTTCCAATGTTCCACCCTACAGTACTACATTGTTCAGGAAGCGAATTTTTGTATACCTGTAAATTTTAAATTTTGCTGAAATCTTGCTATTCCAACCACGGTAGAGTTGTTTAATGTGCGCGACAACATCCACGCACGAGACCTACATTTTACCTCTCAACCTAATGAGGGCGTACTTTGTGGTACGGATCAGGTAAAAAGGGGTGGGTACAATAGTTAGATTACAACATCGAAAAAAATGCACTAATATGCACTACAACGAAAATACATTGCTTTAGTTAAGCCCTGGTACAAAAGTATCCACGTAATTTTCCGCAGAATTAGCTAAAGGTCTATCAAAAGTTTCGCATCATTTCCCCGAAAACGATAAAAAATTCCGCGAGAGTGATGTATACCGCCGAGGGCATCTTAACGTATTTATACCTGTTACATCATTCTAAACCTACAATTTAACTATTACTTATAACCTACTCCAAGCTAGTGCCACGAAATAAGGTGAGTTGCTTTTGCTTTTAAACAAAATAGGATAAAATTAATGATTATAAGAATTAGAAACTGGTTATGCAATGATAGAAAAAATGTGTGTTACGGGTTAAATTACTTCACACGTAACAACACACAGAATTGTGAAGTTGCATAAAATAGTTCGTATTCAACTACCCATGAACTTGATGATATAGTAATTTGCAACACGTCCTCAAATGATTAAACCGGCAATGTCCAGATTTCATACATCTAATACCTGAACTTATGGCGGACGTTGTGTAATTTTATCTATATTCAACTGAAAAAGCGTCATACGTAAATGCCACTGCCAATCAATTAGAAAGCAATCTCTAATTAACTATGACCTATAGTTACATCTTAATGCGGATATAGCATTTCATGCAGCCTGGAATAAATTATTGTGACATCAGGTTTCTTATTCCCAAACTTTATTGCTTTGGAAGCAATTCGTTTCAATTTTATGTTGTTGGGTTTGACAAAAATCATAGTATACTATCACCTTCACTCCCGTTTGCTAATTCATAGCCAAAGGGGCATACTCGGCTAACCTCTAAACAGTTACCCTCACATGTGTCCTTGTTTGTTGTGCGCGAGTAAATAAATAATTATTTTCCGTCGGGTTCTCTAAATTTTTTGTCTTCGAGGGGTATGTTTTGTATAGTGTTTTTATTGAGTTTGTACTGAAACACGTGAGAAATCCGCGACTAACTATGGTTTGAAACTAGCTTAATTTTTTCCTACGTAACTAGGTTGATACATCGTAACATTGTATTTTATGCTGACATATTGTTCGTAAACTAATATCTGTGATTTCACTAAAACACCAGCTCTTTCTTTGTATTTAGCCACATAGTACGAATATGTTTATAATATTGTCTGAGGTTTATTTTGTATTATAATTACACGCGAATCCTTACAACACTCATTCTGTTTCGTTATACAAAAATTTGTAAAATGCTTTCACACATTTAGAGTAAATATGGCATATACCATGCGTATTAATAATTTCACCGTTATTCACTTCGTAATTATTCTATTAGCCTCCTCAAAATAACATTCTATAGATATTTACCTTGTAATTATCTGTATACAGTACTATTCAGGTAATTATATGCTTACATTTTTACATTCGACTTCATCATACGTAATAGTGAAATTTGTTATTCATTTTTACGGTTTTTGGAGTAATTTATAGACTGAGTTATTAACATATGTACTACATAGAAATAAAGCTATGCCTTTGTGTTTTCAAGTTTATGTCCGGATTTCTTTTCAATGGAACTCAAAATTGATTGATATATTATGCTTAATAAACACTACTATTCATGGGATCAGTGTTTACGCACCGCGAATATTTATAATCGACATTTGTTTCAATTAAGTCTAAAAAGGGTTTATTATTCAATTTCTTGCAGTTTGCATGTATATCGGTCATTTAATAATAAGCAAAATCGCTAAAGGTCGGAAGGTGTACAAGCATCACCTAATTTCGAACTCTAATATAGGTTTAATTAATCAATGACATTCACTTTTGTATGATAGAACAAACAAGACGTTGGGTTACCAGCATGGTTCTGTTGTTTATCGCTTAACTAATCTACAACGTGTCGTGTTTCATAATTCCTTTCATTCCTATCGAACAATTTTATAAGTGATAATAATTAATTTTCGTCCACTATAAGACACTTACGGTAAGTTATTTATTGTTTACATTACATGCAACCTGTGTTTATCAACGTATTTATTTTAATGCATATTTAAAACTTCTTGTAAGTTGTCTCGATTCAGATGGTCCTCGGCTAATTTAGCTATCCAAGGTTTCTACTGTCTTCTCTACATTTCGAGTCGGGTTAAAGATCTGAATATACAGGGTACATCAATACTGATTTTGTCTCTTTAAAATTAATTTTCTCTTTTCCAATCGGTTTCTAACTAACGTAATGTCAGCGCGAGTTACATTTCGGGCATTGGAAGCGGGGATTTTAAAATCTTCTTTTAAAACTTCTTGTAACAAATTTTATTTGCTAAACAAATATTAACTATGGAATTTTGTCAAACTGATTAAAATACTCTAAGTCGAAATAAAATAATAATTGAATTTATATTAGGGCGAGTAGCCTAAGCAAACGGCAATGTTAAAGCTGAAATACTTAAGACTGACTGATAGTCTTAGGACTCCCGGGGTATTTATGTTCCCCCTTCCTCTCACATGTCTGTGGGAACTTGCAGAGCTCATGTCTGCTTATTTTTCAATTCTATTCGTTATATAATGTAACAATCTTAATTTCTAAGTAATTGCGGTTTCTTAACCGTCTGTGAACTGCACCTGCAGTGTCACTTACTGTCTGGAATACAATGTATTACATCCTTACTTACAATTTGCTTGTAAACTTTCAATAACTTTTCTGTATTTATTCTTGAAATACAATGTTGCATTTAATTTAAGTGTTCTTTATAATTTTCTAATAAGTTTCTAATAAATTCTATTTTGTTATACATATATAGATTGAGGGATACGTAACTCCTCCGAATGTAAATGAAAAATTAAGGGGTTCACTTTGTTTAATTTTTAAAATTCATTGTTTAGAATTCATTGTCCCTAAGGGTACATCGGTTACTTCTTTATTTACCTTTGTTTCCTAATGTCTATAATTGCTTTCTTTATTCTTATATCTAAGATACATTTTGTAAAATACATATATAATTAATAAAATAATTAAAATGATTAATACAATTGTACAAACGCTTATATTATCGTTATCTAATTTTGGCATTGTTAACTCATTCAAGTGTTCTTTATAATTGTCTATTAGTTTCATGGCGTGGTTGAGATCGTCTAAGTCTAGGTGTTTTAGTTGCATAGTTTTCTTAATTATTTCTTCGTCTTTAGGTTGGGTTATTTTGAATTGTAGTTCCGGTAAATTGACGAATGTCTTGGTTACCTTCGTTCTTCAATTTTAAATAACAGTCTTCTTTAAGGGTGATCATTTTGCTTCCGGTTAGTGCTAGATTGTTCTCGTCTTGATTGCAATGTGCGGTTGCTACTACTTCTGTTGGAAATACGGAAATTATTTTGTTTTCTGTAACTTTTTGAATCTTCATATTAATGATTTGTACTGGTTTGGCTTCACAGTTGTTGTAATGTTTAAAAATCTTAGTAATTGTACTTCGCAATGGCTGTCTTCTTGGATAGTTGTTGTGGTTCGTGATTGGTATAGATATTAATTTGTTGTTACTTCGTTACATTTTTCATTTGTGTAACCATATCTGAGATCATTTAAGGATAGCAATTTGGTTTTGGGTATGATAACTCGATACATGCAAGTAATTTTCATTGGAAAAGCAAATAAATGATAATATTGATAATTGTTACTTTCTACTATTGGGATTTCTATTAAAATGTTATTTCGTTGTTCTTTACATAGCCCTTCACTATAGCTATTTTGTCAAATATAAAAAGGTTTGATTCTATTACATCAAAGGGTAATTTACTATTAGTTATAAATGACCTAATTCGTAATAATTCTTTTAATACGTCAGTTGGTTCTATGATACTAGAGTGTAATGTATTTAATTTTCTAAATGTTACAGCGTTTTCTAAAATGGCTAAAATTTGTTGGATTGAAGTAGGGGTTGATATTATTTGAGTAAATATTGTATTGAATCTTATAAAGTCTCGCATTTCTAACATTGTAGTTTGCATGTTAGTTTCAAGGGTTTGTATTTTGTTGGCTATACTATCTTTATTTTTTACTAGCTTTCTTAACGTATCGTTGAATTTTATTATTGTTGATTGGGTTAGAGATATTTGGTTGCTAACAATGGTTTTTATATCGTTTTGGTTTTTAATTAACTGCTGTATTGCGTTGTTCTGCGTCTTGGTTATCTAAATTGCCTGTGATAGCTTTTATTATGTTACCTAGTCCATTAATTAGTCCTCTTTTTCGTCTTGCAATTTGTTCTGTGGGTAATAATCCATTAAATTTATCTTCTATGTTCCGTAAAATGAATTCTTTTACACTGTTGTAATTCATCATTTCTATTGCGTATTCCTTTCCGAATTTGGCTGTATCTATTGATTGTTTTAATCTGTAATAGTTGTATTTGATTATGTGAGATTTTTGTTTTAATTCCGTTGAACCCAATTTTTGTGCGAATGTTCAAAAGTCTATTGTATTTTGCATACTTCCTAATTTTATTGGTACTATACCGGGGTTGTTTTTTATGTCTTCAATTAATACGTCGTTGTCCGTTCTACCTGGCCGGAGGTTGACGGTAAGGGTGATGGCTGTCTATTTGAAATTACAGAGTGTCTTAAGTTTTTCAAATGAATGTATTTTATTATCTCGCAGTTGTCTACTACGGCTATATTTTTGTCTGATATTTTTCTTATTTTAAATGGTCCTATGTTTCTGGGTGCCGTTTTGTGTCTTTTACTTTGGAAGTTTTTCTCGTACACGATTTTTCCTATTGAAAATTTATTTGCGTCGGTATTCTTATTGCGATTTGTTGTAATACGATCCTTGTCTAGTTTCTCTATTACTTTATCGTAAGTTATTTTTAGTTTCTCTTTATGATTTTTAGCATACTGTTAGTATACTTCTTTGTTATAGTGTATGTTATAAGGGTTGCGGAAATCTAATTGTCCTAATGTTAATTCTAGGGGTGTAAAATTGGTTGATGAGTGGATCGTATTGTTGTAAACGATTAGTGCGTATCACATTAAATTAGTGATTTGCTCCCTCTTGTAAGTTAATCTTAGTAATCTGATTTGCTCTAATAGGGTTATGTGTAATCTTTCAATTAGTCCGTTTGATTAAGGTTATAAAATGAATTTTTATTTTGTGGCGTTTTAGGGTGCTCTGTATTGTCTCGTTTTTAAATTTGCTGCCATTATCTAAAGTTATTGTTGCGGGTGTGCCATAAAATGTAAAATATTGTAAAAATCCTTGGACTACGTCAATGCTATTTTTAAAAGTGATGAGCATTGCTTGACCTATTTTGGTGAATGCATCTACAATGGTTGATAAGGTCACTGGTTAACTCTTTCCTATCTTTAACATAGTATCGTCTTATAAGTTGCTTTAGCGTTTCATTGATTCCACGATGGTTGGTCTTGCCTTCGTGTTGGTTTCTGATTATGTCGCTTATTTTGTCACGGTCGTCTAGGGTTATTAATTTTCTTGTGCATCTGATAAGTTCAGGGCCGGCATTATTAGATAATTTAACGTATAATTCTGAAAATCGTTTATATAAATATTCGGTGTTGAAATAAAAGTAAAATCGTTTTTTCTCGGGAGTATATTTCTTTAGAATTTTTATTATTTTTTTGTTCTGCGTTATCGTTCTTGGTAATTTGAATTTAGTATATTTTCTTATTGCCTATTTTCGTATATTTTACGGTATTGGAGTTGGTTAAAACTTCGGTAACTATAAATTGGTTTGGTTTTATATCGATCGCTTCATTTAAAATTTTAATTGCGGTGTTTGGCTCTTCGTTTTGTGTCGAATGTATGGTGTCTATTACTTCTGGGTCTTCTCTTACTTCTGTCTCGTCTACGTTACCTATAATTAATTTCATTTCTATTGCGTTCAGCTGTATTAATCTTAGGGCGTCTGCGTTATTATTATAAATGCCTTTTTTTTGTATAATTTCGTAATCGTACTCCTCTAGTCTGATTCTCCATCGTTGCAATTTTGAGTTTGCATAGCCATACTAATGTGTACATATAGAATTTTCTTCCGTATAGGTATGGTCTAAAATATTTTGTTGCCCAAATTATGGCTAATAATTCTTTTTCTATTGTACTGTATTTCTATTCAGTCTCGTTTAGGGTTCTGGATGCGTAGCTGATTGGTTTATCGCTACCTATTTTTTCTTGGCTCAATACTGAGCCTAGTGCTACATTTGATGCGTCAGTTGTCAATATAAATCTGGGGTGTGTTTAATTTTATTTCCTTTTTTCAAACAATTTGTCAGGGGCTTGGTTATCTGTGCTTAACCTTTAATAAATTTGCGGTAATAACCACTAAGTCCTAAAAATCCTTTAATTTCTTTGTTAGTTTTACGTAGGGGGTAATTTAGTATTGCGTTCGTTTTATCGGAGTTAGGCAAAACTACTTGGGGGGGTTATAATATGTTCTAAAAACGATACTTCTTTCTGTAAAAATTCGCTCTTGTCTAGTTGAACTTTAAAATGAGCCTTTCTTAGTCTTTCAAATACTCCTTTTAGTTTTTCTATGTGTTGTACCAGTGATGTTGAATATATTATGATGTCGTCTAGGTACATAAGACATGTTTCGTTGTGTATTCCTCGTAAAATGTTGTCTATGATTCGTTGAAAAGTGGCGGGTGCGTTCTTCAGTCCAAATGGCATTCGTTTATATTTGTAATGTTCTCTAGGTGTGCTAAATGCGGTTTTCGCTGTGTCTTTCTCGTCAATTTCTACTTGGTGATATCCTGATGTGAGGTTTAGTGTTGAAAAATATTGACACTTTTCTAATTTGTCTAAAATCTCGGTGATATTGGGTAGTGGATATTTGTCGTCTATCGTTTTTTCGTTTAGGTTTTTGTAGTCTATTAACATTTGATATTTTTGTTTGCCTGAGGCGTCTAATTTCTTCCACACTATTAATACGGGGCTGCTCCATGGTGAGTTGGAGTGTTGTATGATATCTAGTTTTAATAAATATGCTACTTGTCTGTCGGCTTCTTCCTGGCTTGCCTGAGGTAGTCTGTACCATTTGTAAAAATTGGCTTGTTGTCTGTTAGTTTTATATTGTGTTTGACTGTATTGGTAAAAGTTAAGGGTATTCTTTCGCAATGGAATATATCGCGGTATTCAAAACATAAGTTTTTAATTGCGCTCTCCTATTCTTTGTTAATGTCGATATTGAAGCGAATGTTACTTAAATTTTCTCTTAACATCTTGTCGTGTTCTACGGGGTTGTAATCGTTTTCTAAATTTTCGTCTATTTCGTTTCGTTAAAGTTTGATTCTTCTACGTTAATTGGGTTTGTCAGCGATAGCTCTACGAGGTAGTTATTTGAGTTTAGAATTGTTGTGATGGCAAAATTATCTTTAATTTTACTAGTGCTGTAGAAGTTTCTACTCCCTGTTGAAATGTTATGTGATTTATAATTCCTACGTTGTTTTTTGAGTTTACTGGGATTTTTATTTGTTTCTCGGTACGGGGTTCTATGGTGTATTTTTGCTCGGTTTGGGTATGTTAGAATTTAATGGGGAATAGTCCATGTTTTGTTCTTAATAAACAGTTTTTTATATCAATATTGGCTCCTAATTTTCTTAGAAGGTCCATTCCACTTAGTTCGTCGTGTTTATCGTTAAATTCGAAAATACAAAATTTGTGTTTTATTTTTACGTTGAAGGTTTTGGTAGGGTATATTAGCCATGAATTGATGTAGGGTCGTTTGATGGGCTGTTTTAATTTTAAAGGGTTCTGTTTCTACAAAATCTAAGTAATGTTTTTTTACGGTTCGGGGGCTAATTAGTGTTTTTGAGGATCCGGTATCGATTAATAATTTAAGTTCTGTGTGGGGTATTTCTATGTATGGCAATACTTGTTGATTGATATTATTTAAATTAATTATGTTTGCTTATTTATAAATCGGTCTATCTGAAAGTTTGAACACGCATTTTCTTCGTCGTCCTCTTCGTAATTCTCGCATGGTTCGTCGCGTTCATAATTTTCTAAGTGGTTTGATTTATCGTTAGATTCTTGTACTTCTTGGTGAAATAATTTTTCTTAGGTAAAGTTTCGTTTTTAGTTATGGCTTCGTCGAATTTGCGATATTTTTGTATTTGGTCTGGTGTTACCAGATGAGGTATCCATGTTAGTTAGTTTGTAATAATTATTAGGGTTGTTAAAGTTATTTATCATCGGTGTATTTCTAATGGAGTTTGCGCCGAATGTTTGCTTTTGTTGGATTTGTTTTGGTTGAGTCTTTGTGTAAATGCGAGTTTTGTAAAATTTGAGTTAAATGTTAGTCTCGGGAATTGTCTAAATTGATTACTAAAACTTGTGTTATTAAAATTCGGGTTGTTAATATGCGGATGGTTTGTTTGTGCGTTAAATGGAGTGAATTTTGGTTGGGTGGTTGTTGATCTCGCGGCTTGTATGGTTTTTATTCGTGAATAGCTTTTATTCGCGTTGGGGTTATTTGATCTGTTTTGATAATACATAACGGTTTCTTGTTCTATGGTCATATTCATTACTTCTGCTAAATTTTGGGGATGTTGGAATATTATTTTATCTGATAATCGTTCTGGTAATGCGATTATATAGGTGTCCAGTGCTATTTCGTCATACATATTTGTTTATAGTAGGCCGATATTTTGGTCGGGTTCTTCGATTTTTAGTTTTATTAAAATTAAATTTCTTACGTCTTGACATTTTATTCCGAATTGATATGGAGATTGGTTACTTTCCAATCTAAAGCTTATTAGATTGCTGATAAGACATTTGATGTTTCTTTGGTCTCTGAAATATGCTATCAATATGCGTTTAAAATCTTCTCATTGTTCTGAATCGTCTCGGCTGGCTAATAGCGTTAGTGCCCGTCCGGTCATTTTACTTATTTTCAGGCGTAAAAGTACATTTCTTTCGTTATCTCCCGGTTTGTTAAAGGTTTTCAAAAATATTTCACGCGCATGAAATTTCCTAGCAATGCCTTCTCTCCGTTGAATTAGGGGATACTTTCGAGGTGAATTTTTATATCTGAACTTATAATTGTTAAAGGTTCTACTGATTAATAGTTACTTTAGGGGTTAATTAATTAATTTCAAATTTTTGTATAAATTGAGATTTATTTTTCGATTTGTATTGTTTCCTTTGTAGTTTGGTTTGTTAATTTTCAGTTTGGATTGTGTTGGGTTATTTAAAGAGTCGTTCTACTTATATCTTATACGCAATAATTCGGTGTTATAATTAAATTCAAGAATTTATGTTTGGTAATGTGTGGTTAATTGCTGTAGCGTTGGATTTGAATTTTATTCTTCCCGGATGTTATGGTTGTTGCTAGTTTTAATTTTATGAAAGGTTTTTATGTGGATAATAATTTCTTGCAGTAATTGCGTTATACTTTGTACGTTTTGCGTCAGTTACGATCTTTATTTCAGTTCTGCTGATTAATTAGTTAAGTGTCTGCTTTAGTTATCTCGTCTTCGTAGGTGTTATATTGATAAGTGCATAAATTTCTTCCTTTCAACTGTATTGTTTCGTTACCTTGAATGTTTAGTTATAGAGTTTCAGGTTTGCAGTCAGTTGCTTTGTTCAATGTTTCCTTTATAATTTATGCAATAAAATTGTCTAAATATAAAATTTTAAGTCTGTTGAAGTTGTAATTTCAGTCTCGGTAATAATTGTATTGGGTCTTTTACAATTAATTACCTCATTAATCGTGCTGAAGTATTTAATTGTAAAATATGTCACGTTTGAATGAATCTTTTCAGTAATGTAGATAATTAATTATACCTTTTTGTAAAGTTGAGATGAGTGAATATTTTTATTCAATGATGGTTTCCGGTAATAATTTGTATAGGAATCGCGTTTTAAGTTTTTGCTTTGCTGAGTTAATTTAATCATATTACAAAATGCCTCTATAATTTACACACTGAGGTGTTTAGTTATAGAATCTGATGAAGGTTAAACTGTGAATAAATTGTTCCTACAATTAATTGGTTATAAGAATTGCGTTTTTTACTTTTATACTTTAAGCTTTGTGTGATAAAATGGTAAAATTAATCGCGTTCTATTTTTATGTTTCAGACTTGCTGAATTGAATTCGTTTTTGTTTGGTATTTTAATAATTCGTAATAATTGTACTAATTTGCGCGTATAAATGCGTCTTTTCTAGTTCTCTTGTTTAAAATACGTTTTCGTGTTTAAAAATGATTTCTCGTAATAAAAATAATTTTTCTTAATAATTAGGTAAATCATTTTCATAAAATGGCATAAATTGCAATAATAAAAAAATCTGTACATACATAAAATCAATAATAAAAATTTTTTCTCTTTCTAGTTAATATCAATAATCTGTAAAAAGAATAATTGGTTTAAGGATAAATGAACTCATATAATTTTCATCGTCGTTATCATTTGTTTTCTGACTGTGGGCTCGGTCGATTTTTGTACCTTGTCCATGTTTGTTCCTTTGGGGTTGTTCAATTTTTGTACCTCGCTCAAATTTATTTGGTTGGTTGTGGTCAATTCTTGTACCTTGTCCAACTTTGTTTGGTTTCTTCTAGATTGGAAATTGAAATTCTTGACACCAGTTCCGATTTTTGGATTCGTGTTGCCTTTCTTGATCCTAACCGCTGCGCCAGTTACGTTTCGGGCCTTGAGAGCGGCCTTTCTAAAAACTTCTTCCAAAACTTCTTGTAACAAATTTTATTTATTAAACAGATATTAAATATGGAATTTTGACAAACTGATTAAAATTCTCTAAGTCGAAATAAAATAATAATTGAATTTATATTAAGGCGGGTAGCCTAAGAAAACGGCAATGTTAAAGCCAAAATACTGTAGACTGACTGACGGTTTTGGGGCTCCCAGGGTATTTATGTTGTCCTTGCCACTCACATGCCACTTGCAGAACTCATGTATGCTTATTTCTTAATTCTATTCATTATACGATGTAACAATCTTAATTTCTAAGTAATTGCGGTTTCTTAACCGTCTGTGACCTGCACCTGCAGTATCACGTACCGTATGGAATACAATGTATTACATCCCTTCTTACAACTTGCTTGTGAACTTTCAATAACCTTTCTGTATTTATCCTTGAAATACAATGTTGCATTTAACTTAAGTTTTCTTTATAATTTTCTGATGTTCCTAATAAATTTTATTTTGTTATACATATATAGATTGAAGGATACGTAACTCG
This sequence comes from Platerodrilus igneus, assembly GCA_036346225.1. NCBI lineage: Eukaryota > Metazoa > Arthropoda > Insecta > Coleoptera > Lycidae > Platerodrilus > Platerodrilus igneus. The sequence goes on from JARFIW010000942.1 coordinate 15,308,181, forward strand.
TGCTACATCTTATATAATATTTTACTCATAACTAACGTCATGACGAACTCAGATGTTCGTTTCAAGTCGGGATACATAAGTAAATGCGCACGGCTTGGCACGTCTATAAATATGGTTTAAATTAAAGACAGAACTAAAACAACTCGCAACGATCTTATGAAGAGCTCTAAACATGTGTACAACGTTTTTTTATTTCAATTTTGAAAGTGCTCTCTAGGAAAGTGCTATGAATAATATATGAAACGAGCGTTAGAGAAAGAATCAAGGATAGTTGAAGTGTCAGCCTATTTCTAACCAAATTATCATACTTAATTAAACTTTTTAAAAGTACGCATGGGAATATTGTAATTTAACTCCAGGTTACTACAAAAGTAATTTCTTCTTTGATGTCGTAAATGGTAACATCCTACGAACCGTTTCCGTTTGCCAGCTTTAACAGCGTTCAGAATTACCCTGAATCGGCCTGCTCAAAGCAGTTTCTGTGGATAAAGCGGTTTGCATTTAATCAAAAAGATGCAATTCCTTTAGTTTCAACGCTGTGTGGCTTTTGTGAGTTACATCAAGTAATAACAGCTATATCACGCCAAGTTCGTTAATTTGGAATTGTTGATTAAAAATCAATGTCAGTGCCCCATACACGGAACACTGGCACATTATAAGCGTGTTAGGTAAAATGAAAAATGCTCTGGAACAAAAAGTGCTTTCCATCCAGCTGCTACATATGTTATCGGTATCTCCCTAACGCTTCTCAAATTTACAACCCTCGTAACTGCGATTCGGGTGGTTGCAATTGAATAAAAACTTTATGAAAATATTATACATTACGAGGGTCTGATGGTCACTCTCATATAATTTGTGGAATTTATGTCTTTAAAGTTGGCGTTTTGCGGGTAAAATTGCTTACGTTTGGGATTGTGGTTGTTGTTGGTTAAAAGCAAAGCAACTTGCGTTGTATGAGCATTATAAACCCTACGGATTTTATTATATACATCCCATTCCAACAATATACTACAAATTCAGTTTAGTCTGGGTTTGGGGCTTAAATTTTATAAAGCCTACGTAATGTTTACTTTTGTAAAATTATATTGGCATTTATTTTTCTACCTTGTTTACATTACCGCGCAAATAAAAACAGAGTTTGTTATTTTTCGAATTATTTAGTTACAGCTTTATTTAAAGAAGCCCAATTTAGATCTTAGTAATAAATGAATCATAAACTTATTGCTATGATTAATGGCACCGACCATACAAATACGTACTTACTTGCAGGACTGTAGAAAAATTTGGGGACCACGTATTTTGCTGAACTCTTGAATCTAAATTATGCTATTTTTACTTTTATTGAAATCGCTATATTAACGTACGTGCAGACGTACATCATTAATTGGTTAATAAATTATTTGAGTTATTAGGTACATAATTTTGTAAAATGACTTACAATGTAACCGTGAGACGGTTAGCAACGATTGTAACCTGTGGTGACCGCTGACCACGACTGTAAATCCGAGAAGAGCTTGTAGCCCAGTAAAATGACAAAATTTGGAGGAAATGATACTGACTGGGCTGAAACTTAGTAAACAGGCTTGTTCTAGGGTACTATTTAACATATTAAAAATTCCCATGTCTTGACACTACGTTGCGGGTAGGAGGGGGTCCAAAATGTTCAAAAAAATCAGTTTTTTTGCACATAATTCAGAAAATATCAACTTTGCGAAAATTTATGTTAATATCAAAATTGTAGCTTACAAATTTCGCACAATTTCGTTTTTTCTTCAAGTCTGTACGACCAAATGGAGCAGAGATACAATTTTTGTAAACATCGGTAGTTTTGCGACGCACCAAAAATGCGTACGCGTGTCGCGCATTTTTCACTAGTAAATCGAAAATGTTTTAAGTAAAAGTTGTAGAGATTCTAATTACGAACAATCTTGTTTTTTGTTCATTTCTGTACGGCCAAAATTCGCCGAGTTATTAATTAAAAGACATTTTTTTGTATTGGATGGTGGATGTTTTGCATGTAAAAATCAGTATTAACTCTGAAAGTATAGTTCGTACACATATAGTATGTATAATGACAGTAGAAGAGAATAAAATTTTGAACATGCTGATCTATGCATGAATCCCTTTTGGTAAAGATAGCTTGAATTTAAAAGCAGAAAACTGTTATACTCAGGTTCTACTCAAAGATATACTGTTAAAGTCCCGGCGCGTGATATATAAGAGCCACTACGACAGTTGGTATCATAATAAATACGTGCGTGATATTGCGCAATAAGGGGTTACGCCACAAATTATTATCACATACAAAAAAAAAAGGCAAAAGGCATTCACATAAAATGTAAAACTCGTCACGGCATTGCAGCTATCTTCCGTCAGGCTCTCCGCGTTGGTTGAGCGTTGTGGGCGTGGGTCGTCTTTTGCCCCATCGTCGAATTCAAATTGAATTTGTCTTCTCTCTTCTGTAGCGGTACGGTGAAGGAATAAGGTGAGGAACGATAATCAGGTACGAGATAACAGAAAACCTACATATCTACAAGAGAAGACAATATAAACGGCACACAGATAACCACTCGGTTCGACGTTTCCTTGACTAGTCCCTGACGTGACGGAAATTACCACTTACTTGCCCACTCCGCGTTTGCAAAATCCCTGGCGCCGACGCAACTATCTAAAGTGACGGAAATGCACGCACAAGTCTTTTAATTTATTGGCGCAAATTCTCTTACAAATTTAACTAATATTAGAAATGTTTACATACCGATTTTCGGCATGTAACAATCGCGACAAAGCCATAAAAGAAAAAATCTTAAAAAAAAAAATGACTATTAGCACGGTAAAAGCTTAAAATCTAGATCTTAAGTAACCTACATAAACCCAAACTTAAATTCTACAAAATGTTTATTTTAGGCGCTACCTGGTTTTTTCCAACCGATAACCCGTCTTCCGGATTACCAGGAAACGGAATGTGTAGCCCCACTGTTAATGACTACATTTATAGTGCACACACGAATATATAATGTGGAGCAGTTATAATCGACAACACAAATTTGTCGGGGAGCATGAAACACTACTAAAACTAGAATAAGTGCGACAAGTCGCCTAACATATATACTAAAACTAAAGCTAACATTACAGTTTTCTAAGTGCATACGCACATGAGTGTTGCATCTAGACTGTTTTTACTTCAACAGAAATGCCCAAATTTCAAAATGTTCAAAGAGCAAGTTACTCTGAACTTTAGCAAATTTCTAGGTACTGGTACTCTGGTTTAATAAACAATACACATCAAAACTTGTTTATGACATGGATGTGAATCAACAAATTTACCAACAGTACCATCTTACTAACTTCTTATATTACTAACCTAACAAATTACATGGCTACCCTCAGGTTAACTTTTTCACTCAATATTAAACAAAATAATTCCTACGTCTGATCGTAAACACCAAACGTTAGAAAGATAAGAAGATAAAGCAAAATCTCAAGTTATTATCAAAAATAATGGGTAAGATAACGATATTAAAATAAAGCTATTATCAAAGGTAATAGGTAGGATAAAGTTATTAACTCAAATCAATATCAGAGATAATAGGTAATACAACGATATTAAGCTAAAGTTATTATCAAAGATAATAGATAAGATAACGATATTAAGATAATACTAGATAACGATAGAGTGACTCCTTGGAGCCGTTAAATAGGAAAAAATGCTCGTACCCCCTGAAAAAAGCGACCTGTAAAGCAGGCCCGTTTGTAAAAAACGGTACGAGCGACTGGAAAAGGCATTTGGGTGCATTCCTGCACCCGGCGTTAAACGATACCGATGATATCCACACGATATCCACAGTTATGTATCTACATTAAACATTCACGCACTCACACATACACACACTCATACATACATTCACTGTTAGCGGCCATGTGCGCTGACAGCGGCACCGCATGACTTCACAAAAGATTCCCAGAGACGTGATCCGGGTGTCTGTGAAAACCCCCTGCGCAACCACACGGTGACTAACGGAAAAAGATTCCCAGAGACGTGATCCGGGTGTCTGTGAAAATCCCCAGCGCAACCACACGGTGACTAACGGAAATGAAAAGGCAGTAGAAATAGGAAAAGTAAAAAAAGGGAGGTAGGTATTTTGAAATGCATAAGAGGCACTTCCAGGTGGAAGAGAATAGAGGAATGCATTGAGCTAAAGAGATAAAAAAGGTAGATAGCAAAGCACTACTTAACCAGCCAATGTGGTCAGTAGCTCGAAGTGAGGGAAAAATCACTCTTATGTGGTAGACGGGTGTTCCGGTACAAGAACAGGTCTACCGAAAGAAAGATAAGGCAGAAACGGAGACAGCGGGATAAGAAAAAGTAGAGTTTTTGGACAAGCGTCCGAAAGAAGGTAGAGAGTTATCCCTATTAAACACAGGTTGGTCTGAAGGAACACCCGCTATATTAATCAGACAAGTTAAGGTACATAATAAGTTAAAGAATTACTACACTCTTGGTGAGAACTAGTACAATCATTTTTCTAACGACTGCATCCACTACAGTAAGAAAATCAGACAAAAGTTGAAACAACAACTTAAAAGTATCACTACAGATACATTCACACAAAAAACCAACTGTTTCAAGGTAATTTTTAGACACGGTAACGCCCTAAACACACAAAAATGCCTAATTATAAGCAGTTAAATACAGACACACTGTCCCAATATGCTAAAACAACCGAGAATTTGATAAGGTATCAATAAAAAGCGATAGCACCTCACCACGAAGTTCAATAAAAAACAACGAAAAAAATGTTTATATGTTATGATAACTTACTAGAAGGAGAAACAAGTAATGATATAGGATAAAGTGGGCGACTGTAATAATTCAGAGAAGAACGCATGGAATAGAAAGTCCAAGTTTTTTACAACTGCGAATATGGACTATTTTTTACAATGGCATAGGCCGTGGCTCCTATGTAAGCCCAAAGAAAAAAGCATCCACTCAACAGCAGCTAAAACCAACCATAAAAACTCAATGAGTTTCTGCAACCAAAGTTACGACAATCACCACAAAATTAAACGATGTAAGATAAATACTGAAAACAAAATAATCTGTTGTAGAAAAAGTGCGAGGAATAATTAAATGAAGCTACAGAGTTATACTGGGGAATCTAGATAATAAAGGGATATATGATTAACAATAAATTCAAGGAAATGTCGACAAGTAGGTAGGTGCGTCGATTGTAGAGTTAAGGATTGCATTTTGGGAATCGGTAAGAGAAATTTTATTAGATATTCCCGTAGATGTACATAAATTTGTTTTGAAGGAAGTTTGCTAAAAGAAATCTTGAAACAAGAGCAATAAATTAAAGAGTTTACAGAAATCTACGCCAAGTAAAAATGGGTAAGCTAATGTAGGTACGATCAAAAATGGAACGTTACATTCAAGTGATTCTACTCGAATTTTTAGTTTAAGGGAACCCGTTACTTGTATTTGATTACCGTCAGCTAAATTTATGGAGGTCTTTTCGGGAACAACTTGAATTTTAATGTTTCTTTTAGATAATTGCTGTAAGCCTTCGTTATTTATAAGGGAGCATGCGGAACCTGTGTCCAATAAAGCTATTACATTTAAGGAACCAATCGAGATAGGTAAATGAGGACGAATATCAATGTTTTTTAACAAGTCGTAAGGCATTACATGTGATTTTCTAATGCTCCACCCGAAGGTACTACATTGGCCAGGAAGCGAGTTTTTTTTTTACCTGGAAAATTTAGAATTTTGCCGAACCCTTGCTGTTCCAAGCAAGGTAGGGATCTTTAACGTGCGCGACAACACTCACACACGGACCTCCATTTTACCTCATCCGAACGAGGGTGTATTTTTGTGAAAAATGCTCGCCTAACATTTTTCAAGCGGACCGTATCGGGATTCGAACCCGGGACCGTGGGCGTACTAGTCACACACATACCACTACGCCACGGCGACGCCTCAAGTTGTAAGGCATCAGACTTTTTATGATAAAAGGAATTAACGGTTTGCAGTCAACTCGACCATTCCGACGGGGTAATATGACATAATTTTGATAAGGGAGGTAAATTATTTTGTAAATTTAAGGTAGCGAGATTATTCTTAGATATGTTAGGTAAAGATTTAACGTTAGAGGTAGCTTTATGCTTTAAATTTATTGACGTCTGGGTGCGCTGAATGGTTGGTTTTAAGGACGATTTTGATTCCTTGAGATATTCACGTCACGGGTAGGAATATCTCGCGAAAGTTTTCCGATAAGTTAGAGTTACAATTTGTACACGTAGATTTATAAGTATTGCTGCAACCACAACCATAACAAAAAATATTTTTGGGGTATGTACACATGCTGTAGCTATGTCCACTTTTTTTACAATTCCAACAGGTAAGTGAGTTATTTGAAGAGGAAGTAGGGAAATTAATAGTAGATACTTTACGAAAAAGTTCAGTTTGACATGCGAGATCAGGTTCTAATAGACCAGATTGTTTTTCTGGGAGAACCGTGTTTATCGACACGCAATTTTACTTCTTGGTGCGAGCGACATAAATCTTTAAACTGACGTAAAGAAGAAATGTGTTGTAACGCTAAACGTTCAGAAAAATATGGATTCAAATTCCTACGAAGATGATCAGTAATTTTAGATTCTGATGGTTTTTTATCTAATCTGCTATACAAAGCTTCCATTGAGGTAATAAAGAGATTACATGTTCGTCAGGTCCCTGGGTTTGGGTTCTTATTTTGTTCCAGAGATCGGTAATATAGCCATGGGATAGAAAATCTCGTTTAAATACGTAACTAATTTTTCCCAAGTAGAAATCTGATTTCTTTAATTCTATACCAAATTAAGGCAGAACCAGAAAATAATTCACCCGCTGAAACAATTAAATCTTGGTCTGTACAATTGCGTGATATTCTAAAATCGTTTACTCTATCAAGGAAAGACATTCACAACATTTGGGTGTTAAAGCCCTGGAAAGTTAAACCCCATTTATACACAAGCATTAATTTCCGCAATGATAGAGATTGAGAGATGGTAAGGTTTGACATGGCTGTAGGTAGATTTACGTCTACATCTAAGTTAAGCTTGTCAAGGACTGTCCCTTCGAGTAAGAGAATGTCCGATAGAAAAGTTTGTTTAGTTTGGTCAGCCTGCTCATTGTTAAATAAACACAACAACTCTGTCCGCTGCTTAACATGGGCTATTCGAGATAAAACACGCTTAAGTTTGATTTCGCTAGCTTCAGGATCAATTCTATGTACTATATTAGTGATATCATAAAGAGATTGTTTAATTTGAAAGGTATTTTGATGTAGATCAAAGACCAGAACACGCGCAATAGGTAAGCCTTTAGCTTCTTGAGCTGGTATAGCTTTGAGTTGCAAACGTCTGTCATTTTGGTTAGATGCCGCTTGAATATTCCGGGATTGAATCTCGTAAATTAATTCCGATGACTTGCGATGGACGGTATTCATTGTAGTATAGTGTTTAAGGAAACAGATATAACAAAATCAAGTCACTATAACGTGTTAGAAGATAGAAGAAAAACTTAGTTAATTGCAAAAGCTATATTTAAGGAAGAAACTTTCTTTTTAGAAACAATCGTAATTGTTACTTATAATTGGTTATTTAGATTATAAAGGGACACTTAGAATCATAGAGAATTAAGATATTTTATGAATTATTTAAGCAACACTTTTAATAAGTTATACCAAAAAAACAGGTATATAATTACCTTTAATATAATATCAAAAAAAATTCCATAGGGAATAACGAATAAAGCATGCAGTTAATTAATTTAATTTATGTGAAGGTACTTACGGAACGAATTATTTAATCCAAAAATATATGCTTCCACATAGAACTGAGGTTAAGAGAATTTGGCAACTACATTTAAAAGGTATCCACTTCAGCTTTATGCTAAATTAGATAGGTAATTATTTAAGAGAATGTAAAGAAAAATCACACTATTTTTTTTAAGGTAAGATATAAATTAATTGAGTTAGCAATACATTTATAAAAACTATAACCAATATGGCTGTTCATGTCAGATTGACATAGCAACTGTTTCCATGTCATTTCAACTTAAGATGGTAGACATGGCAACATGCAGTGTTTTTCTATTTGAAAGTTATTGAAAATTAAAATTTTTTTTGTTGAGTGAAAAATCTACAAATTATTTAAAACTAATACGTTATAAATATAGAAAAGATGAAAACAAATTTTCTAACAAAACACGTTGGGTGCGCCACTGTTATACTCAAGGAGTTCTACTCAAAGATATGCTGTTAAAGTCCCGGCGCGCAATGTATAAGAGCCACTACGACAGTTGGTATCATAATAAATACGTGCGTGATATTGCGCAATAAGGGGTTACGCCACAAATTATTATCACATACAAAGAAAAAAGGCAAGATACTCACGTAAAATGTAGAACTCGTCACGGCATTGCACCTATCTTCCGTCAGGCTCTCCGCGTTGGTTGTGGGTTGTGGGCGTAGGTCGTCCTTTGCCCCCTCGTCGAATTCAAATTGAATGTGTCTTCTCTCTTCTGTAGCCGTACGGTAAAGGAATAAGGTTGGGAACGATAATCAGGTACGAGATAACAAGAAACCTACATATCTACAAGAGAAGTCAAGATAAACGGCACTCAGATAACCACTCGGTTTGACGTATTCTTGACTAGTCCCTGACGTGACAAAAATCACCACTTACTTGCCCACTCCTCGTCTGCGCAATCCCGGGCGCCGACGCAACTATCTAAAGTGACGGAAATGCACGCACAAGTCTTTTAAATTATTGGCGCGAATTTCCGTACAAATTCAACTAATATTGGAAATGTTTACATACCGATTTTTGGCATGTAACAAAACATAAAAAATGTCATTTTTGAGTGCATTTTGAAAAATAACTTTTTTTGATTTGTCAAAGGTAGTAATGATATGTATTTTTCTTGAAGATATTTTAATTATCTTTAAAATGAGACGTCGTAGAGCTATTTTCATTGAAACTTTGACGAGTTACAGGCGTTTAAATATCACTAGACATTACATGTGATTTTCCAATGCTCCACCCGAAGGTACTACATTGGCCAGGAAGCGAGTTTTTTTTACCTGGAAAATTTTGAATTTTGCCGAATCCTTGCTGTTCCAAGCAAGGTAGGGATCTTTAACGTGCGTGACAACACTCACACACGGGACCTCCATTTTACCTCTCATCCGAACGAGGGTGTATTTTTGCGAAAAATGCTCGTCTAACATTTTTCAAGCGGACCGTGTCGGGATTCGAACCCGGGACCTAGGGCGTAGTAGTCACACACATACCACTACGCCACGGAGCCGCCTTAATATCACTAGACAACAAAATTTTAGTTTTTGTTTGTTGCAAAAACTGCAACTGCTGAATCTTACAGTATCTTTGACGCTGATTTCAAATATGTTAGTGGGGGTTTTCTATCGGGAATATTTTTTTTGTAATTTCCATTTAAAAAAAAAAACATTTGTTATACACACATGTAATATTGGTACGTACTCTGCTGCAGGTAAATCGGTCTTAAGATTCCAGCAAAAGTCAGCTAGCTTTCTGGGGCTCCACTTTCCTTGTTAACGTGTTTCCATGGTGAATATTTCCTGATGGAAGCGTTCACCATGTTCGTCACTCACAGCTCCAAGATTGTTTGGAAAAAGTCCAGATGTGAATCTTAGAAGTGGATCTTTAGTGACATATTACAGCCAAGTGCTTTATAGTTTTACAGAAGCTCAGTTCTCAGTTCTTTGCAGTTATCTGGCTTGCAATTTTGAAGCAAGTTATTAACAACATTTCTAAAAGATTTCCAAGCAGCAAGTTCACAGTCATTCAAACTGTCTTCGAATCCAATATAATTCATTAGTTCTCTTATATCCTGACCAACAACTATTTCTTAAGATAAGATAATAATTCTTTCTATTTCTGCTGTTCCACTCGCACAAAAAGCAACAAAATTTTGTACAACCAAGTTGCAAACCAAGTAAAAGTGTTGTAACTTTAAGATCTCTATAAACATGCCATGTCCAACACAAGTTTCACACTTTCATATGTCTCCTTCATGTTAGCTGTATGAACCAAAGGGATCGAGGGGTATTTATTCCCAACATGAAAAAGAACAGCTTTCAAACTACGTTTTGAAGAGTCTATAAAAAGACACCATTCATCAGGATTGTGGGTATGTCCAAAAGTTTCCAGTAAAAATTCCACATCATTGCAATAAACTAAGTACGCACACTGTGAAAAAAAAACATTTGAAGTCACACTGCCTGTCACAGAAACCACTTATTTTTGTGTTGCGTTGTAAAAAATTCCATCCTTTCAGTCGTGGCGCTAGTATTTCAGCTTGATTCTTGGATAAATGTAGATCACAAACGACATCATTTAGTTCAGGCTGATTTATTAAATGCGGTTTAGTATTTGTATTTTCTAAAAAGTCTGGGTCCCTCCTTTCTTCGGCATTACATGTGATTTTCCAATGCTCCACCCGAAGGTACTACATTGGCCAGAAAGCGAGTTTTTTTTAACCTGGAGAATTTGGAATTTTGCCGAACCCTTGCTGTTCCAAGCAAGGTAGGGATCTTTAACGTGCGTTACAACACTCACACACGGGACCTCCATTTTACCTCTCATCCGAACGAGGGTGTATTTTTGTGAAAAATGCTCGCCTAACATTTTTCAAGCGGACCGTGTCGGGATTCGAACCCAGGATCTTGGGCGTAGTAGTCACACACATACCACTAAGCCACGGAGCCACTCTTCCTTTCTTCGGCATCCGATAGATCTGTACAACCTTTAACAACATCGTCGTCTAATTCCCATTTTTTTGTTGCCACCGGAATTGGAAGCTGTGGACTGTGAGGCACTGGTCTTAAAGCAGGAGAAATATTAGGATATTTAACAGTGTGTCTAGTCTTAGCTGTTATCCCTGATATTTTCGTTAAACAAAAATAACAGTCTGTAGAGTAATCCTTAGGTTTTCTCCAAGCCATCGAAACTGCAATGTCATATGACGGGATCCATTCAACCAACCAGTTAACAAGGTTATACACGAATTACAACAACTATGAAGTGCCCAGAACTTATCCTGATCACTCAATTTACATCCAAAATATAATTCATACGATTTTTTTTATCAACGGAGTTATATTTCTCCTCTGAGACTTTAGTGATACCTCACCACAAATATAGCAGAAACAGTCTGGGTGGTTAATGCAACTACGTGGCATTTTTATTGAAAATTTTACTGTAATACACTCACAAATACTTCACACAGATCATTTAAACAGTACAATACGGAAAATTAAATCACAAACTGATAGGAAAAGAATCGGTCCCCGACGAATGAGCTGCAATACTCGAGAGCTCACATTAGACTAACTGGAGATATTTGTTAGTTGCGTTTGTTTGATGTATTTCAATATAGATTGAGCCATCTAAGTCGTAAAAACTGGACACAACTAAACATCTATAAAGTACACGCACTTCAGTGTCATTAATCACGCAGGACATAATTGTTAGTTATGTAATTTGGATGAATCATAGTAATGTGTTATTTGTAAATGTTTCATTAATGTGCTAAAATAATAAAATTATATTATTATATATCCTGGACATTAAGAACAAAAATAAAATTTTTAGTTTGAATAGCTAGATACATATTGAAAAAAAAACAACTTGTTATTATTAAACAAGCCTAGTTAGTGCCCATGTTACGTGCTGAATAAAAAATAACAATTACAAAAAAACTGAGGTCGATAGGGAACTTCTGAGTTCATATTCGGAATCAGCGCTCAAAAATACATAAAAATCAGCAAATGTTATCCTTGTTACAAAATCTTTGTTGACCAGTAATATTTGAGTAAAAAAAATTAATTTTTGTTAAATTAACATTTTAGTCCAAAATATGTTGATAATAATTTTTCAAAAATTTATTGTACCTTGTTTTGTACTTCATATATGTATGAACGTACTAAAGTAGTATAAGTCCTTTGCAGTGTTTTATTTAAAAAAACTTCATGGATATTTCCGTTTTTTGATAAATTATGGAAAAATTGCATTAGCATTCGTTTTTTTTGGTAAATATCTTCGTTTCTATTAACTTTACGAAAACACTTCAAGAAACCGAGATTAAAGCTGATAAAATTCAGTATAAAACGGAGTTTGTGGCAATTAATTTTGAGTGTATCGTGATGGGAAACTGGCGTTTCAAGAGAGAGGATCATCACTATGAGACGCCTGAAATGATGAAAAAACGTGTCTTTAACCATTTTTCTGTACTTATTAAAGTATCAGAAGTTATTCTTGGGGTCTTTCTGAGTCGTTTGCTACTAGGCCAGTATTTTTAGGACTAATAGTTACTGTACGTAGGCACTAAAGATCGAGAAGGGTCCGAAGCAATAAAATAGCAATTGGTTAATAAAATGTGAGTATTTTATATTTATTATTGTTCATGTAGGTTACGTTGTAAAAATTACACCTTGAATTAAATAAGATATATACAGAAATGAATAAAAAATGAAATTGTTCGTAATTAGATTTCTCTACAATTTTTATTTAAAACATTTCTCGATTTGGGAGTCTATTTTCGAGATATTAACGAACAATGCGCGACTCGCGTACTCGATTTCGTTGCATCCCAAAACTACCGGTACTTAAAAAAATTATATTTCTGCTCCGTTTGGTCGTACAGGCTTGAATAGAACACGAAATTATGCGGAATTTTGTAAGCTACAATTTTGATATCAACATAAATTTCCGTATAGTTGATAGTTTCCGAGTTATTTATGAAAAACTAATTTTTTGGATCTTTTGGACCCTCCCCTACCCGCAACGTAGGGACTTTTAATATGTTGAATAATACTCTAAAACAAGCCTGTTTACAAAGTTTCAGCCCAGTCAGTCCTCCAAATCGACAAATTTCGAGTCATTTTACTGAGCTACTGGTAACACCTGTGATCTAACCTAATTATGAACCAAGCGGATGCTTTAGAGCATAACACAAAACAACATGATTTTTGTTTCTGGATGTCTGATGGAATATTTTATGTATTTTTGAAACCAAATCTGCACTTAGAATTTTCGTATCACCCTGAGGTATTAAGATTTTCGTTAAAGACGGTTTACTTTGTATAACAAAATGTAGCAAACATAATCTGACGGGTGACTATTATTAGAATGTAAATAGCGTCATTATATTTGTCAAAGGTTTTAAAAATCGTTAAAATATATAAGCCCTGCGGACAAGATGAGCAGAAGTTGATATCATAATCTCGTCTTTAAGTAAATATAAAATATAAATAAAAAAATAATATTTTACTCTACGCTATATATTGTTGATAGATTGTACCAAATAGCGCGAAAATATGTAAATCGCACGAAAAAGTTTTGCTACGTATGTAGAGAGTTTACGATCAATTTTGGCCAGGTAAGAAGAACCAATTTCACGAACAAGCTTATACAGCATTAACGCCTTGATTTAGTGGGTGAATCATATTGAACTTTCCGATTTCACAAGGTCATTTCCCGTACTCTGTAAAAAGTGGAAGGGGAGGGATAGAGTCGTTAGACGCGCCATGACATGCAGTTTTCAGTATGAGCAATGGATGAATCTGTCAATATAGAGCGTTCGTCGCCGAAGAGTTTATTCGAAATGGTGAATCAGTGATCACAACATAGCGTACGTTTCTTGTACACTTTACCCTTGGTCGTCACGATTCCATCCCCACTGCACCAACAATTAGGGATTGGATAACTAATTTTAGAGCGACATTTTCGGCATTAAAAAAAAACCCAGTCGGCCGAACTAAGATTTCAATGTCAGCAGAAAACGTGTATAAAGTACGGGCTTCAATTCAACAGTCCCCCCTGCGTTCTGTTAGTAAACACGCCACTTCACTGGGATTATCTGCCAGTAGTGTCAGAAGAATCGTCTATAGAGACCTTCAATTGCAGCCATACAAAATGCAGTTAGTGCAAGAGTTAAGTAACAGACTTTGACACACGAAAACATTTGTGCCGTGACATTGTAATCATTTTTCTTTCTTAATGAAAAACTTTTCCTAGGATGGTGTTTATTGAGGATGTAGTAGGGCCAAAGTGTGTTATAAAGAAGAAAAATTGAAAGCTCTCGGTTTAAACTCGGGATATATTCCTGCGGCGGCATGAGATGGTCGGAGTAATTTCTGAGATTAAATTTTTCCATGAATCACTAAGCTGCCACTGCGTCAATAAATCTGAAAAATTGTCGTCTTAAGGATAGACGCAAATGAATCTTAAGGGAATTACATATGCATCATTTTAGATTTTTTTAGTAGACTAATTTTTTTTTGTGGATTAATTATTTCTACCGTTATTAATAAATCACCTCTTTCTCTCAGTAAACATTCATAAATAAAACTCTTACGAAACTTGACTAATATGTAATGAAATTTTATTCTTCGTTTTATATACAAGAATGAGAAAGATATTTCACAGTAAAGATATGAATTAGTATGAAATTTAATACTGCTAAAATTACTAAGTTGGCAAAAACACTTTGGTTAGCAACAGGATACACCTGTCAAAAAAACGTACTTAATACATTATTAAGTGAGTTATATACTGTCATCATAGATCTTTGATTCGGCTTACATCAATATCTTTTTTTTTATTTTAAAGTATAATTCCTTTTAGGTGAATTTACTTGTATATAAAGTTGCTTTAATATAAAACCTACGGAAATTAAAAGTGCAATTTCTACATATGAAAAAATTATCTTGACATATGTAAACTTGAAACGCTGTCTAAACGAACATTGAAAACACGAAAATGGCTACACAAAAATTTATCATATCATTCCATCCAAGTTAAATAGAACATGAGGTATTTGAACATAAAAAACTTTCACATTCGTTGCCTAAGACTATTTGAGAAATCTTGCATTAACTAATTAATTATTTTTCTGTATGGCACGGCACATTTTCTACAAAGTACGTAAAGGCTGATGCTTGTCGTATCTTAAAGGGTTAGTACTTGCCCAGTTTGATAAAGCCTTAGAGCAACTAAGTAATTACCAAACGTCTTTCAATTGGGAACACGTGGCCGCGCCATTTTCAATACAACTAACCAAATTTTCGGACAGAAGTTAATATGTCTTTTATTATACCAATTCGAATTGGACTCGCATTTTGTATTTCATTGTACTGCAAGAATCCCAATCTCTAAAACTTGCTAAAAGTTAAAAATAACTTAGTTTTATTAGGACGCCATGCTGTGCAATTTACAAACCGTTTTAATATCAATCTATTATTTGACTAGCATACACATGGAGTACTTATTTCTAAGCTATTCTATGTGTCTCTACCACGAGCGGCACCTTGTACTCATTCTGGTTTTAGAGCACTCACTCAACACCCAAAAAAATTTCTTAATCGACTACATGTCACTAACAAGAAAAATAAAATGTCATTTTCAAACTAACACGTACCGGGATCCAGTCCACGGCTGTGCAAACTTGAATATACTTTTGCGAGCATTATTTCACATAGACTGCGGCAACCCACAGAGCAACGGCGATTCCCAAATTGCCTAAAACTAAAACGATACAACATTCTGCAGAGTATTCCTCGTACTGCTGTTTTGATCTCTAGTGATGAGGTCTATTTTCACCTGGCCGGAACTGTTAATAAATAAAATTTTCGCTATTGGGTAGAGGATAACCCTCGAAAACTTCACCAACGACCGCTCCACAGCCCTCCGAGTAACAGTGTTGCGCTGTTGAAGATTTTGGTTTGTGCGATCCCTATTTCTTCAAACACAATGGTGAAGTTGTAACGGTGCTTTCTGCTCGGTATTGTCACATGATAGACATTTTTTTGAAACCAAAAGTGGATGAATTATTGCAAAACCATGAAAATGAAAACATTTGGTTCCAATAAGATGGTGCTTTGCCCCATACATCTCATCGTTCAATGGAATTTCCAAGGCAAAAGTTTCCCGGTCGTCTTATGTCTTTGCGAGGTGGCATTGGGTGGCCCCACAGATCGCTTGATTTAACCCCGCGAGTTTTTTTATTTAGGGTTAACCCAAGGAAAAGGTGTACAAGCATCGTCACCAAGCTATCGATGAACTGAAAGCTGCCATCACTAAAGAAATTAATGCTGCTTCTCTGAATATGATTCACAGAGTCATGGAATATCTCCAGTTATATTTCAGTGTTTGGACAATGGAGGTAGACATTTAGAAGATATCATTTTTAAATCATAATAAAATAAAACTGCATTCTATGTTCTTTCAAATAATAAAATAATTTTCATTGCATCTTACTTTGCTTTTATTACGCACCTCTTTCAAATCGGAAAGTTCAATATGATTCACCTTGTAATTCTCGTCGCTTCCTTAGCTTTATTTATTTATCACCAATAGACTGGGGATGGAAATTCGGTAAATGTTTAATGCCAAACACGATATGCCAACAACTTACTCATGAAAATTTACTAAAAGTAATTTTTTGTAAATGTAGGGGAAAGTAGGATAAAACTGGAGGGTCAGAAGAAATGGGGTGCACCCGTTCTTGCGCCTTTCCTACTACCTCTTGCTAGTGGAGGTATCAATCGTGTTGGTCATGCTTCTATTTAGTTGCTTAACGTTAAGTGAACCGACTAGATCGTTTTGCTAGATTTTACAGACAAAAGTTAAGTTTTCGGACGATTAGTAAAATTTTGTGGTGTGAAGTCTCTAAAAGCTTCAACAGTATAAGCTTAAATAAGTTTCGATTGGTTTAATTAATTTTTAAGCGACCTAGTAATATATTATTTAGCAGGACATTATAAATTTAGAAGAGTTTTAACAAATTCTATAAATATTGTACCTGTGTGATTCAATGGGGTACCAGTGGATTTAATAAAATGGGGTACCCCGTTTCATCAAACATATAAGTTTCTCGCGTAGTCTTGCATTTCAGATTGTACAATATATTAATACAATAAGGCTAGTAATTATAAACGGAAGACAAATCTCCCGTCGTCGGCAGATAACATACAGTGAATGATCAAAGATGGAAACACGGGCTATTTTAAAGTTTCAAAGGCATATGCAGTACCACAAACCGGCGGACCTGTTGTTGATGCAAGCAAGAAAAGTATAAAGAGTGTTGTCAAAATTTATGTGTTTTCTTTCTAGTATTTATATCACATACTGAAGGTGGATTCATAATTCTCAGATCTGTCTTTAATCCAAAACTGGAAAAAGACTGTGTGGAATATGTTCTTCTAATGGAAAGTAGATTTTTTGAGCTAAGTTTAACCCCTAACCACAGACGAGGAGTCAAATTGACTCCGTCCAGGTTGTGAATTTCTGATTTCTCCCCACTCCTGTTAGTTACTCGCCTGTACGTTGCAGTACCTTTTCGGCTCTCAGTATAAACTCATCTGCCAAAGTAGTGTGTTGTTCTTGTGACTAGTTATTTGTTTATTACGTGTTAAAAATTCGTAGAGGTCAAAAAGACGTCAGGTCTGTACATAAGTGATAATTTTTGTTTTAACAAAATTGATTTGCATGTGTTATCTAGGTTAAAACAATGAATAAGGACCAAGTGCCTGGGCCCTCAAAGAGGGTAAGGTATGGAGATAAAGATTACGATGAAACATTGCTAAAATGGTTAGAAGAAGTTAGTTCTGGCGAAAGCGACGTAGAATCGGATGCTGATTTTGTCCCAAGCGATCATGACACCGAATCTGAAATAGAAGCAGATGAAGATTTAAAGCCTGATACAACTGAAAATGAAGAACTACAGCTTGAAGAACCGGAATCTTCTCCTAGCACAAATTGTTTCTATGGTAAAAATCGCTACAAATGGTCTAAAGTACCTCCATGCAGTAAAAACACGCGTACCTTGAATCATAATATTGTCATAAAATGTCCAGGGTTGAAAAATCGTGCTGTTAAAAAAGAAGAGCCAGAAAATGTGTGGAATACTCTCTTCGATGATGAGATAATGGGCGTCATTCTTCAGTGGACAAATACACGCATGGCTAGAATAAGAATGAAATATAAAAATGAAACTGGAAGTGATCTTCGTGATTTGGATGTCATAGAGCTTAGGTCTTTCATCGGTTTGCTTTTGTTTACTTCAGTCTTCAGGTCTAATCATGAAGATATACGGTCTCTATTCGCTATTGATGGATCAGGTCGTGACATATTCAGATGCGTTACAAATGCCAACCGATTTGCAGTCATTCTTTCAGCTCTAAGATTTGGCGATCCCGATACCAGAGTTGAACGTAGAAATCGAGATATTCTTGCCCCAATTTCAGAAATTTTTAATGCCTTTATTCGTAATTGTCAAAACGTTTACACAATAGGTTTTTGTGCATGTGTGGACGAGATGTTGGTTTTATTTAGGGGCCGTTCAAAATTCAAAATGTACATGCCTCAAAAACCCTGCAAGTATGGATTAAAAATAATGGCTCTAACGGATGCAGGAACTGGATATCTACTAAACGCCTATATATATAGTGGCAAAGATTCGGATGGGCATGATTTATCAGACGATCTGATGAAGTACTCTAAGCCAACCCAATCTGTACTTAGGCTCGTGGAACCAATTATCGGCACAAATCGAAACATAATGGACGATAATTGGTTTTCTTCCATAGAGTTGATAGATGCATTAAAGAAAGCAAAACTCACTTATGTAGGGACTCTGAAGAAAAACAAGAAAGAGATTCCTCCAGAGGTTCTTCCAAAACGAACAAGGGATGTAGGTTCATCTTTATATGGATATACCAATAGAGCAACAATGTTATCTTATGTGACGAAAAAAAATAAAGCTGTCATACTAGTTTCTTCTGTTTACCACCAAGAAGGCACTGACAATGGTAAACCAGAAATAATTTCCTATTACAATAATACAAAAGGAGGCGTGGATAGTCTTGATGAAAAATGTAGTATTTATTCATCGGGTCGAAGGACAAGGCGATGGCCTATGGCTATCCTTTTCAGAATGGTGGACATTTCTTCTGTAAATTCTTATTTACTTCATCAGTCATACAGAGATAATCCGAAGCTGACCAGATATAATTTTGTTAAACAATTAGCAATGCAATTGATTAAACCTGAAATGGAACGCAGATTACAGATTATTCGCATCGCACGTGAAGTCAGGGCGTGTATTAGGAGAGTGTTGCAAATAAAAGAAGACTATAATGCTGGCGAAGAAGAAAAATTTGAAGTCAGAAAAGCGTGCAGAAGGTGCCCTGCGAGTAAAAGAAGAAAGACATCCCATTTTTGCATTATATGTAAGATTCCCATTTGTATGGAATGTACAAAGAGAGTATGTATAGACTGTGCTGCTTGAGAAACATGTCAAAAAAACGGGTTGCAGTTTTTTACATTATAAGTTGTTTTTAGAGTAATGCCTGTTTTTTATGTTTATTTAGGTTTATATTTACCTATTTAGTTACAATATAATAATATTTTTTATAGTTTTTCTCTGTACGTTCCATAAGGCAATAGTATGTCAAAAATAATGTAAAAGATGCATTCCAAATAAATCTGCTTGTAAAAGTACATCTTAATTTATTATAAATTTGTTTAACCGTGCGGGCCTAAACATTTAGGGCTCAAATAATATTATTATATTGTCACAGTTGGAAATATTTAGATTTTTGATGTTATTTTGCATTTTTGAAAAAAGGGGTCATTTTGACCACACGTCTGTGTCGGCGTGACGTTGTATGTACGTCTGTAGTTACGGGTTAAGGGAGCTGCATAGTCTGGCATTTAAACTTGCAGAGCGTAACAACTTACCACAAAATATCAACAGAGATAGGCAGATGATTGGAAGTATTGATTATACTCATTTCTTAGACATAATCCGCCCGGACTCAAACAATGGGTTACAATCAATCAATTATAATCTAGATGAAACTGGTGTAACGAATGTTCCAAACAAGCAAACGAAAGTTCTTACCCTACGAGGTAAATTTCAAGTTAGAACTGATGCTTGATGGTAGCGCGGAATCTTTGTTACGGCATAAACCTGCATGCGTGCAGCAGGAAATTCCATGTCTATTAGGTTTGTAATTCCTCGAAAGAGAGCCATCCCAGAGTTATTAAAAGGAGCACTTCCAAAAACTTCCGCCGAATATCACGGAAGTGGTTGGATGCAAAAAGTGGTTTGAACGCTGACAAAAGAATATCCATCTCTTTTTACTTTTAAATGGATTTGCAACACACAAATGTATCACGATCAAATCATGCCATTCTATTATGCACTCCTTCCCACTGCACTTGTAGAATTTTGCCCCTAGATGTCGCCTTTATGTGTCCAGTTAGTACATATTACTCTGAATTGTGTAAGAAGTGAATGCAGTTTAACCTTGGAAGGTAATGGCCGAAATAGAAGCGAAAAAGAAGAAGCCTGTGAAAAGAAATTTGCATTTAGAGCAAGAAGCTATTAGTCCTCAAGATGAATCAAAAAGAAGGAAGTCGTTATAAGGCAGAGATCAAACAGACTAAGAAAATAAAAAATTTATCAAACTAGGAGGAAGAAAGGCGAGACAACGAAGAATTCCTCCAAAAAGCAGTGAGAAAAAACACCTTCCCATCAAGCAAGTGATACCTTAGAAGATAAAGAGAATGTACCGTGTCTTATTTGCGAGAGCTGAATATACACTGTTAAAGTCCTGGTGGGTATGCACTAAACGTTCTGGAGGGGGGTCCCAATCACTATCCCTTTAAAATTCCTGGTGGGGGGTGCACGGTTTCACTCTATTTTTATTTATTTAACTGATTTCGTTTAATTAGGGTTTCTGATTTAATTTGTTATTGTTTATTTGTTATTATTTATTCCCGATACTTCGCGCCTTTAAAGTGAGAGACAGTGCTTGTTTCAGTGATGTGAGGGGTTTGTCGTGCATAATAGATTTTTTGGTTATTGATTTTTGCTTCTGATTAGCCACTTCTCCGACTTCCTCTAGGCTCTTTGGCCATGCTAGCCCTACGATAGCTAATTTCTTTTTTCTTAATCTTCTTTGGAAATTAAATTACTCATAGTTTTTTAAAATCATCTTTATTTACGTTTTGACCCATAATCTAGGATCGTTGTCAAAATAATAAAAACTTCAAGTTTGACATTAATCAATTTCATATCAGCTGATCCTGATTTGCCACCTCGTGTGAGCAGTCGAAGAGCACGTGCTCTGTGCTTTGTGCACCCTCATCGCATTTGCGGCGATCGTCGTCGGGTAAGCCGAATCTTTGCAAATGCACTTTTAGAGCGCCGTGCCCTGTAATCGGCTGCACCATTTTGTGGTCGAGCTCCACCTCGATCTTATCTCTAGCTACAATACTCAGAATGAATTTAGGTGTCAACCTGCCCGTGAAAGCGTTGTTTCACCGTTCTTCCCACTGTCGGATTGATTTTTCGCGCAGCTTTCTTTTAATTGGAGACCTCGGTATCGACGAATGTGATATGCGCAAGTTACCCGTCGCGACCTCTTCAGCTAATTCATCAGCCCTACCGCTCCCTACGTTGCCATTGTGCGATATATCCCTACAGAACTTTAGGTGTCGAAACCGGAGTATATGCTAACCTCCAGGCGTCCGTTTGGAGGTTTGTCGAGGTATTCATATTAGTAAAGGCCGTCAGCGCTGGCTTGCTGTCGCTGACTATATAGTACTCTTTTCTGCCTGTGTGATTTATTACGTAATCGATAGCCTCTCGTATGGCTACCAATTCGCACTGGAAGATTGTGCTCCAGTTCGCTAGTTTAGTTTGAAACCGAAACACTTTTTTTTGCTCGCTATACACGACAAACGCCGCGCCTGCTTGCCCATCATCCATACGCCAACCGTCCATGTAAATTCTGATACCCGTCGCGTCCACATCACCTTCGACAAACTCGATTCCTTTAGTATTGGCCGGGTGCCCCAATTCTGATACAACAATCTTCCTTGAAACCTCCTTCTTACCAAGATTAATATCTTCGATAATTTCGCGCCCTTTCCCCTATATCTATTAATTTCCTATCTCTAATCTGTCTAACGACATATTCGATAGGGAGAGTTCTACTGATGACCAGGACCGCCTCTGTGGAGGTGGTCCTGTACGCCCTCGCCGCCTTTACCGCGGTTATGCGTTGTACGCTCGTCAATTGACGCATCTCCCGCACTTTACAACCTTCCAACCATACAGATGCTGTGTACCGCATTGTCGGCTTTATCGCTCCGGCATAGACCATCCTCAGCAATTCTCCCCATGAAACCACAATTTATTTTCGCCGCCGCCATCATTTTATTTGATATTTCGCCGCCCTTACTTTTAACGTACTGCACGCTAGCTTTCCTATTTAACTTATCGTCAATCTTTACCCCGAGATATGTAATTGCTTTCTTAAACGGTATTTTCTCCCCTCGTGGGTCTAGCCTAGGAAGTCGCTGTCTTGGTTTTTTTTCGAAATAAAGCGCTTCTGACTTTGCCGTGATAAATTTTAGTTTTACCGGCTGCGACTATTCGTGCAATTTATTAAGCGCATTGTTCGGTTTTGTGCGCATATCTATTAACAATCGCGATCTGACAATTAAAATCGAATCATCCGTAAACCTAACGATTGAGCATCCTGTAGGCAACTTGACCCTAAAGATGCTCTCATACAACAACTTCCAAAATATGGAACCACGGTATCACCCCTGCGGGCATCCCCTTTCCACCTAGCGTATCAAAACTTTACTTGGAATTTCAGCCTGTGCCAATCGCCGCGAGAAATAACTCTTGACCAAAAACATCAAGTTTCGCGGACAACCCATACGAGCTATCTCGCAAACGATTATTGGTCACCGGGCAGCATCAAATGCTCCTGAAATGTTTAAAGCAACAACGACACAGTGCTCTTTAGCATTTCTCGTCTGTTTAATTTCCCCGACAACAAACTCTAATGCGTCGATAGTCGACTTGCCTTCCTTAAAACCGAACTGTCGGTTATTAAAACCGCCGCAGTCTCGCACTAAGGCTGAACTCATGTAGTCATAACGTGGTCCAAAGCTTTCACTAGCACCGAGAGCAAACTAATTGGACGATAGCTGCCCGGATCTGACGCATCGCCTTTTTAGGTTTAGGGATAAATTTTACGTTCTGGAATTTCCAGCAGCGCCTAAATACGCCCCTCTCTAAACAAAAATTAAACAACCGGGCAAAGACACACAGGGCTAACAGGCACGCCTTCAGAGCTGCGTCTGAAGTGATTCCGTCGTGTCCCGGTGCCTTCTTGGGGTTCTTCCTCGTAAGAGCCTTGACGACCTCGTAACTAGGATTGTCTTATCGGCACCTGTTCCCTGCACCTCCGTAGCTTCCCGACGTACTAAATCGTGCGATTTCCTATCCTCCTCGGGATCATCTGATGTGAAGAATTTCTCTAATAAATATTCCGCCGTGGTGTTAAAACTTTCCGCATATTCGCCATTTATCTTTCTTATGTTACCGAGCGCGATTTTCTGTTGTTTACCCCTTATTACGCGGTATGCGGTTCCCCAAGGTTCTTTCTCTGAGTTTCGTGTGCAGAATTTTTTTAATTTATTTGTTCGCGCTTCTTCTATTAATATTTTGTATTCGCAGTTACTTTGATTGTATTCGATTCTTCGTTGTTCTCTTATTTCTTCCGAGGCGCGTTGATAGCGGCGCCTTAGGTTACGCGTTTTCGCCCGCTTGGTGGTTAGCTCCCGGGTCTACCAGGGTACGTTGTCTTTAAATATTTTTTTCGTGGCATGGAGTACGACCACGCGTCTATCACCGCGTCGTTTAATTTTTTCGCGAGTGTTTCTATTTCGTCTGTCTTTCGGCAGCTAAATAGCTCGTTTTCGAGTGCCGGGATACTTTCGCCAATTTTTTGTTTAAAACGTTCCTAATATGCTTTTTTTAATACAGAACCGCAAAAATATAGTTAGCTGCTCGTTTGCGCTTGTTTTGGTTTCAACGTACCATGTTATTAATTTATGCTTAGAGAGCGTTTCCTCGTCCGACCTTAATTTCCAATTACAAATGATTTCTAACATCTCGTGCGAGGCTTTAGTAATATCTATAAAACTACTACCTCTAAGCTTCTCAAACGTGGGTAAATCATTAGTGTCTATCACACAAAGATCCCATTCCGTTAAAAGATCAGCAACCTGCAAACCTCAATCGTTTTTATAGGGCTATTCCAGAGTGGCGACTTGGCATTAAAGTCTCCCCCGATTATTAGTTTTTCATTCCTACCAATTTTGCAAAAGATGCCTTCTATTTGATTTATTAAGTCCTCGGTTTGAGGATTTTCCCGCCTGGAATCGACCGGCGGGAGGTACGCACTTATTACGTTGAACGTATTTCTCCCGATTTGATTTCGGCGTCGTTAAAAATTTGTTTGACAGATTATTTAATATAATTCCGGCACACGTACCATTATTTATTATTATTCAGCTGCGCGGTCGTTCGCTATTCGCGTTTAAGACGGTAACCCCCTCCCAAAACCTGTTATTTTGTGGCTATACAGGTGCAGTTCTTGTATAAGCCTGATGTCGATATCTTTTTCAAAGAATAACTTTACTAAGTTACTTGTTGCCTCTTTTCCTTTCCCGAGATTTAGTTGCGCGAATTTAATATTCTTGCTTCTTATAAACTTTGTTTTATTTTCACACTTCATAATCGATGTTACATGTGATTGCGTTCTTCGGACGCTAAATCGTGGGTCATCTACTCGACTTGGCGTCGTGGCAGGTATCGACCTTTGCGCCACCTTCAGCTCCGTCGTTTGCCCTAGCACAAACCACACAGCAGGGGACCTCCTTCCGGCAATTCTTGAGCTCGTGACCGACTTCGGCACAGTTACAGCGTGTGACTACTACGCCCAAGGTCCCGGGTTTGAATCCCGACTCAGTCCGCTTGAAAAATGTTAAGCGACCTTTTTTTTATACAAAAGTACGCCCTTGTTCGGATGAGAGGTAAAATGGGGGCTCCGTGTGTGAGTGTTTGTCACGCACGTTAAAGATCCCTACCTTGCTTGGATCAGCAAGGGTTTGGCAACATTCAAAATTTTTCAGGTAAAAATACTCGCTTCCTGGCCAATGTAGTACCTTCTGGTGGAGCATTGGACAGTTACATGTAAGTGTATTAGCGTCAGCTAATATACGCCTTTGAAGTGTATGGGTCACTTTGAAGACTACGTTGGCGAAGGGATCCCTAGGACTCATTCCTCCAAACCTGAACTTCTCTCTCAGGTTGTCTTCTGGCTTCAAATCGCCGAAACGGGGATTCTCGCTTGCGATCAACCGCACGAGCTCTTCAGCCTTCATCCCCGCTTCGACCCTCGAAAGAATAACCCATAGACGCTTCTTCTCGACGCATTACAAACAGCGTACTGGCGTAGTGGATCGTTGCCATGCCTATTCTGGTCGACATAACTGATTAACTGGAAACTTTTTGCAATAAATCGTTTTTGACTACGGAACAGTACGTGAATACTGGGTTTATGCGCATCTCGAAGAGCAATAAATTTTGGAGGAAATTTGTTGAACGATTTTTTCAATTAGTGTATACGAATAATAGTAATCCTACTTATTAGATACTGGGTTTGTCTGTTAAATTCGGTGAATGGTTGAATGAAATACAAAAACAAAATGTAGATTAAAAATACCTTTATTAACTTTCGACGTAGTCATTACCAGACACAACATACTTTTGACAACATTCGTATAGCTTATGGAAACTGCCAAATACTTTTTTTTTTCTGGAACCGTTGCAGAATAGGTGTCACAAAGTCGTGCATCTACCTGACGTCCGCAAACGGTGCTCTCTCCAAGGCATCCTTAAGACGAAGGAATAAAAATTTAGTAGAAGTAAGATATGGAGAGTATGGCGGGTGTTCCAAAACAACCACGTAGCACTGAGCAAAAATTGACATGCAAGGCGTGCGCAATGGTGCATTATCGTACAGTAACATTCTACTTCCGGTCTGGTTCATCTGTCGCCTAATACGCAACAAACGTTTGAGAACCTCCAGATACAATTCGTCATTCACCGTTTGGTCAACAGGGAAATTTCTTTATGGATTATTGCACGCGGCTCTTTATTTTTCGCGGGGAAGAAGGTGCTCCTGCATTTGATTTTCTAATATTCCACCTTCGGGTACTACATTAGTAAGGAAGCGGGTTTTTTGTATTTGAAAATGCTGAATTATGTCGGACCCCTGCTATTCCAGGAAAGGTAAGGATTTTCAACGTACGTCACAACACTCAAACACAAGACCTACATTTTTGATTTCAAAACGTCTTGCTTTTTGCTCGTCTGTTAGGATGTGCGGCATAAACCGTGAACAGATCTTGCATTTGCCCAAATCTTTATAAATGGTGGCTCCCACAGTGTTTACCAATACCCACTTCTTTTTCCGTTAATCCCAGAATCGATGGGTAATCTTTTGCTAGCAACACTCGATCCCTTATACCGCGGGGAAAGCGGTGTTTCGTTGAGTACATCAGTTGTGGGCAATGAACAAATCAATTGTCATACCGCATACGAAATTGGAAAAGCAGCACAAAAAAGCATATCCGGATGCGACTTTAGGGTTGTGATGCCTTGTCCAGCGGTAAATTCAAAAATATCATCCCGCAACAAGGATTTTGCTATCAATTCTATTGAGCTTCCAACGGATTTTCTTAGCAAATAAATCTGATAAAGAATAAATGCAATATTTCCAGTTTGCGCAAGCTTCGTATCCACCTTGAATTTTCTATGCCGTAAGAATGCGTAAGATACAAAAGTCGGTATTCTAATAATTATTTTAATCTATCACAGACGAAAGACATACATCATAATAAACGAAAGATTTCCTCCACACCGTGGAATTTAGCACCAAATTGAAACTTTTTCTGACGTTTACGCCAAATATGTGAGCTACCCTTAAAAATGATTCAAAAACGACATCATTGCTTTTGATGGATATCCTGATACAGCAGTCCAGAGCACCAAATCCACTTTACGTTTTTGACAATCGCAGAAGCATGTTGCTGTGGGTGCAGACATTATAATGTGAATAAGGGTCGTTATAATTGCGGTCACGTCCCTAATACTCTACCCGAATGTACTACATTGGGTTTAAACGAGAAATTAAACGTGCTTCAAATGAAATCTAACCTCAAAATTAATCGGTCCTAAATAAAAATCTAACAAACTGAAACTGAAACTAAAAATGGAGTTTAAATAATGGTATCCATAGCGTTGATTGTTAAGTGCAGACATTATAATTTGAATAGGGGCAGCTATGCCTGCGGCTACGTCCCTAATGCTCCACCCGAAGGTACTACATTGAGTTTAAACGCGAAGGATACTTGCTGCAAATGTAATTTAACTCCAAAATTAATCAATCCTAAATAAAAATCTAACAAACTAAAACAAAAACTAAAAATAACGTTTGAATAATGGTATTCCTAGCGGTGATTTTGGAGTGTGTCCGATCAATAAGACACAAGCAAAAGTAAAATGGGAGGGATCCGTAATACCGGATAGCGGTCACCAGCTCTGCTTACCGGTGCAGCCTGAAGGGTCGACTTAAAACTATCCAAATCTGGTCGTTTGCTTACAGCAATTCGTAACCTGCCGCTAAATAGAGATGGGTATACACTGATAAAGTTCTAGTGGGTATGCACTAAAGTCTTAGGTGGATTACAATCACAATCACTTTTAAGTCCTGGGGGGATGCGCGGTTTCACTCTATTTTATTCTCTTTGTTTACTTTATTGATTTAATTTAATTAGAGTCTTTGATTTAATTGTAAACGTATTCTGGTTTGCGACTTCCTGGACCTCCTTCAAGTTCTTAGGCCATCTTATGCCTCCGATAGCCAACTTTCTGTTAGCTAACCATCTATTTGCAGCCTCGACGGGGTAATCGAAGAGCACGTCTACAGCACTCTCCAATCCCCCGCCGCACTCGCAACCGTCGTCATTTCCAAACCGAACCTTCTCAAGTATGCCTTTAGCGCCTCGCAACCTGTAACGAACTGAACCATTTTACGATTGAATTCAACTTCAATTCTGTTCCTAGCCTTTGTACTTGGAATAAACATATGCGTCAATCAACTCGTGGTGGCGTAATTCCACGTTTCTTCCCACTGGCTAATCGATCTTTCTCGCAGCTTCCTCTTGATTAACGACTTTGGAATTAATGAATATGACGAATGAAACTCCCCTGTGGCGGCTTCCTTAGCCAATTCGTTGGCTCTACCGTTCCCCTTGTTTCTCTAGTGAGACCTGACCCAAAAGCACTTCAAATCCCGAACGCGCTATTCTCCAGACATCCCCCTGAAGATTAATCGAGGTGACCATATTCGAGAGGGCTACTAAAGCGGATTTACTATCGCTGATGATAGAGTATGCACTCGCGCCGGAGTGATTGACGACATCCTCCATAGCTTCCCTTAGATCCACTACTTTGCATTGAAAAATGGTGCTCCAATCCGCGAGTTTTGTTTGGAAATGAAACACTTCCCTGTCCTCCTTCTACACAACAAACGCCGCGCCTGCCTGCCTGTCGTCCAATCTTGAGTCATCCGTATAGATTCTAACGTTTTTTGCACTTTCATCCCCTTCAAAAAACTGAATCCCCTTAATATTCGTCGGATGCCCTAATTCTGAAATTACTCTCTTCCTCTCAGCCTTTCTGTCCCTTAGGCCTAAGCTTTCGATGACGCCTTGTCCTCTCCTTGTATTTATAATTCTGCGATTTCTAATTTCTTTTATAACAAACTCGATCGGAAGAATACTACTAATATACAACGCCGCCTCTGTAGAGGTGGTCCTGTATGCCCGCACCGCCTTAACCGCCGTGATTCTCTGTATGCTTGCCAAGTGTCTACCTTCCCTAACCTCACAACCTTTAGCCCAAACCGATGCTGCGTACAACATTGTCGGCTCGGTTGCTCCTGTATAGACCTGTTTTGAAGATTCGTCTCTAAATCCCCTATTGATTTCTGCAGCCGCGATCATCCTATTGGATATTTCACTTCCCTTAGCCCTAATATACTGCACATGCCTCTTCCAAATTAATTTATTGTCGATTTTAACTCCGAGGTAAGTGATAGCTTTCCCAAACGGAAGCTTTTCGCTGCCTAATTCTAACCTAGGGCTGCGTTGCCCCGACTTCGTACCAAAATAAAGAGCCTCCCACTTCGAAGTATTAATATTTTTTTTACCTCCTGCGACCATTCTAGCAGATTCTCTTGCGTCTCATTTGGTTTGGTGCGCATTTCCATAACCAACCTTGACCTAACAATCAGAAACGTGTCGTCCGCAAATCTTACAATTGTGCACCCCTTGGACAATCTGACCCTAAAGATGCGGGCAACCTCTTTCCACAGTGTGCGACACAATTTCTCCCGGAATTTTCACCTGCGCCAACATTCCTGAAAAATGGCTTTTCACCAGCGACATCAAGTTGTTCGCCGGACAATCCCTACGTTCCAATTAACAAATGATAGCTGACCACCAGACGGCGTCGAACGTCCCCGAGATGTCCAGAGATACATCGACACAATGATTCTTGGCCTCCATGGCTTCCTTGATCTGTCCCACCACAAATTCTAATGCATCGATCGTCGACTTTCCTTCTGCAAAACCGAAATGCCGCTTGCTCAGGCCCCCGCTTTCTCTAACCGAATGCTCTATCCTAGTAGTCATAACCCTATCCATAGCTTTACCGATTACCGGAAGCAGGCTAACTAGACGATAGCTTCAACTTCAAAATTTGAGTTTTCCAGCAATCTGGAAAAACGCCCTTCTCCATACATAACCTAAACAACCCGGCAATGACGTGCGGGGCCGACAGGTACACTTCCAGAACTGCGTTGGAGGTGATTCCGTCGGATCCCGGCGACTTCTTAGGGTTCATCTTTCTAAGAGCCCTAACGTTCTCGTGCCTGCGAATTTCCTTAGCGCTGCCTGTTTCCCTAGCTTCTGAGGCTCCTCGACGTATTGTGTCGTGTATCCCTTCGTCTTCCTCTGGATTATCCGATAGAAAGAACTTTTCTAACAAATACTCCGCCGTGGTTTTAAAACCATCTGTGTGTTCGCCGTTTAATTTTTTTATATTGCCAAGCGCGATTTTTTGCTGTTTACCTCTTATTACGCGATACGCGGTTCCCCACGGTTCTTTTCTGTGTTACGTGTGCAAAATTCTTTGAATTTATTCGATCGCGTTTCTTCTAATAGTTTTTTATATTCGCGATTGCTTCGGTTATACTCTTTGCTTTCGCATTTCAGTCGAGGCGTGTTGGTAGTGACGCCTTAGATTTCGCGTTTCTGGTCTTTTGGCGATTAGTTCGCGTGTGCACCAGGGTACGCTGTCTACAAATGTTTTCTTACGCAGCATGGAATACGCCGACGCTTCAACCACAGCGTCGTTTAGTTTTTTCGCGAGTGTTTCAATTTGTTGTGCCTCTCGATAATTTATTAATTCGTTTTCAAACGCGGGGATGCTTTCCCAAATTTTTGCTTGAATTGTTCCCAATTCGCTTTTTTATTACAGAACCGCGAAAAGATTGATAATTGCCCGTTTACGCGTGTTTAGACGTCGATATTCCATGTTATTAATTTGTGATCAGCGAGCGTGATTTCGTCCGACCTTAACTCTCAATTTTTGACTGTCGCTAGCAAACCGTGTGAGACTTCCGTGACATCAATAAAACCACTACCTCTTTGCCCTTCGAACGTGGGTAAATTGTTGTTGTTGTCGACGCTGAGATCCCACTCTGTTAAAAGATCAGCGACCTACGAACCCCTATCATCTTCCTGTGGACTACCCCACAGAGACGACTTAGTGTTGAAAACTCCGCCGACGATAATTTTTGGATGTCAATCCTAAGAATGACAGGAGCATATAGAACAACGGCACATGACGCTCTCCATGTGCTAATCGGAACAATGCCACTCGACCTAACAACCAAGCAAAGAGCAGCAATATATCATTTAACAAACTTTTAAAAACCGAAATCCCCCAACCACCAAAAAAGGGATAAAGGAAAGCATAATCGCGGAATGGCAAGCTAGATGGGACGGCAGCGATACTGGTAGAAGGGTGTACGCTGTCATTCCTAACATAACACAAAAACTAACAAACAAACATCTCATACCTAGCAGAGGACTGATCCACTTCCTCACTGGCCACGGCCCGTATCCGACCTATCGGGACCGTATGCACTTGGCACAGAACGACACCTGTACATACGGAGAGGTTGGTACGCCCGAGCACGTTGTGTTTGAGTGCGTAGACCTCACCCAGGATACAGAACAAAACTACAAGACATCCCTATCAACGAAATGATATGGAACGAACAAATTTTCCCATACCTAAACGCACTGACTCAAAAGACAACGCACGTATTACACAACCGCTACCTTGAACAGGCCTCTTAAAACGGCACGCAATCTTACGTACCAAACTGAGACACCAAGGAACAACTGCTTTAGGATCCCGGGGGCTGCACCCCCGACGCCAGAGTCCGTCTTCTGGAAATTCCGGGAACAATAGCTCTCGAAGACCGAAGAAGGTACTCAAACCCGATCAAAACCTACCGACCAATTATGTCTCTAGCAATAAGGACTAACATTAGTATTAAGTTAGGCTAAGTTTTAGGATAAGTAATAGAATAGGAACTTTTTACGCTAACACCACTGTATGAAATCAAAAACTAACAGTTATTGAGGCAACAAAATGTCAAATTGAAGTATTTATTTCCACCCGACTGTAACCTGTACCATTCCAATACGCATAAAAGAAATTAACCTTTTGGAAACCGAACACACACACAACCACACAAACACGAGCGTAAACACACACACACACACACACACACATACACACACACACAACACACGCAAAACAAATGTGCCCTTCAATAATCTGGATTTCCGGCTGCCGATGGTCCGGATCGAAGAGTACAACTTCTGCGGAATGCTTTTCCTCGAAGACTGGGATTTCCGGCTGCGGATGGTCCTGGACAGAGAGCGAGAGCACAAAGCAGATACAACACCAACACCACCACAACTACAAACACAAATAGCAAACCCATACACACCAACACAACACATACAAACACAAATTGTGCCCCTCAATAATCCGGATTTCCGGCTGCCGATGGTCCGGATGAAGGGTACAAATTCTGCGGGGCGCTTTCCCTCAAGACTGGGATTTCCGGCTTCCGATGGTCCTGGTCAAGAACAAGGTATAACGTAGAAACAACATCAACAATAAACACAACAATTAACCAACACAATAAAACACACTCGCGCACACACATAAGCACACACAATGATAGTAATCAAGCACAGGTTACAATGGGGGGAAAACAGGTCTGTCTAAAATGTCAGATGACAGACGACTAGAATGTTAGATTTAAAAAAAAATGTCGAGCACCTTACGAAATACGACCTCGATTTGATTAATTAATTCTTCGGTTTGGGAATTTTCTCGCCGAGAGTCGACCGGCGTCAGGTATACGCTAATTACTATTATTGTTTCGGATCCTGTTTTTATCTCTGCCGTCGTTAAAAATTCATTTGACAAATTATATAATAAAATACCTGAGCACGTCCCATTATTTATTATTATGCCGCTACGCGGCCGTTTGCTGTTTGAATTTAATAAGGTGCCCCCCTCCTTCCCAAATCCCACTATTTTGTGGTCATACAGGAGCGGACCGATCTGTGGTGTAGTTATAGGTATGCGTGTGACTACTATCCTCAAGGTCCCGGGTTCAAAACCCGACGCGGTCCGGTTGAAAAATGCTAAGCGAGCATTTTTCATAAAAATACGCCTTCCTTCGGATGAGAGGTAACATGGAGGTACCGTGGGTGAGTGTTGTCACGCACGTTAAAGATCCCTACCTTGCTTGCAACAACAAGGGTTTGGCAAAATTCAAAATTTCCAGATAAAAAGAAAACTCGTTTCCTGAATCAAATGTAAGGTCATACAGGTGTGGTTCCTGTATGAGCCCGATAATAATCTGATTTTCGTTAAGTAATTTAAGGAGTGAGTGCAGACAACAACTATACGATAAGCAACATTTATGTTCAATTACAAAAGCAATTTTAATTTTATCGGCATGCCGCGCGTTAAATTCGAAAACGGAAGAATTGGAATCTAACAAGCTCCAGAAGCTGCCGCTTTACTCATCGTTAACACCGCATTCGAGCTATTTCGGCTTGACAATTTCGTTATTATAGTGACTGAAGATGTACCTGGTCGTCTTATCCGCCCATGCAACACCCATAAAAAATTAATTTCATAGAAGTTAGCAAGCGAACAGCCAACCAAAAACTGTTATGCACGTTGTGCTCGTTGTGTGCGCAAGAAAGTCCAATCTTTGCATGCACTTACTGGGTACGATGCAACGTCTTTGTTTTTCAAACAGGGATTTAATTTCTGAAGCTGCCGAAGAGCAATGAGTAACTCCAGGAAACGGTTCAGATTTTCAGAGACGTAAATGCACTTCCAGATGAAATTGACAAAATCAGATAGTTGGTTCTGACCGCAAACATCCCGAACGAATTGCGGTTTGGGCTGCATTCAAAATCCTTGGACAGAAGTCGATTTAACCTCGCAAACTTACTTCCAATCCAATAAGCAGCACACGAGCACTCTATATGGACGTACCAACCAGTGGAAACATGATATAGAAATGATAAGCTCCACTAGCTTGGGGAATGGAGGCATTATCAGTTTGGCTTAGCTTCCGTCACTAGGACCAAGGCTCCGGCACAAGAAACGCTTTTAAACACAGTATCTTGCAAATGTTTTAGGGGATGCAAAGTCCTAAGTACCAACGCCGATTTTCCTTGAGAGGAAACTTAGGACAGTAAGAAGTGGGTCCAAATAAAGAATTTATAACAATTCCAGCTTTCCACTAATTACTTTCTTAAGGCACTTTTCTCGCCCTGTCGACTAGCCTAAATGATAAGGACGTATATCCGTGACTCTCTATATAAATACCCTTCGTGTAAAAATAGAAAAAGTACTAAAAATACATGTAGCTTATTTTGAGCATATTTGCTTTTCAGGGTAATGAAAATTGTTTTCATGTAGGATTATATGCGAGTTGTGGCTCTTTTTCTAACACCAGTGCGTTCTAGTGACGCTGTTTTCAAATCATGAGAGTCTGTAAAGCGCTAACGCACTGCCTGCCGGCAAAATGTAAATGAAATTGCTCGGTTTATTTCAGAAAGCGTTTGAAGTAAATACCCTGTAATATTACAAACTCCAGAAAATTTAACATTAGCTTGCTATCTTTGTGCTTTATTTCGCTGTCGTTATCTTGTTTTGTCGTATGATGTTTATACCATTTCCACGATAGTTTCTTAGATAAGATATACAGTTCGCATCGTCCAATCATAAAATATTCACCAAGGAAGTTATAACGCGTTGGAAATGAGTTACTGCGGCGACGTTTCCATAAATCAACAGAAGTTTCAGCGAGAATGTGAATTGAAAATGTTTTCTAGCAATATATTCCAACTTAAGACCTATATAAGTTCAAGTGGTAACTGAAACCATTTTTACTTGACCTCTTTCGAGTATGACAAATGTAACTTGAGTTTGCACCTGGTTTTGAACAGATGGCAAAAGCTGTTTCAACCTAATAAAGATTTGTGTGATTTAATCAAGACCGAAATATTTTTTACTTAGCAGCCAAAAGCGAATTACTTCCATTCTTCTCGAAAAAATGGTGCGGTCGAAATTTACGATTCAGGTTTTAGGAGCGTGGCGATAAACGTAATATGGGTGATATATGTTCTCGTTTTATTTAATCTAATTTCCCTCTGGCTGAAATTTTTGCGGACACATATGGTTCAATTACCCCTTTACTTCCATCTCGTTGACCGCATCTATAAATCTTATCCAATTTATCCACCTTTTGATTTTCTATTCAGGGGTTTTTTATTGCTGTACATTCGTTGGATTATTGATAATAGCAGGGTTTTATTTGATTTTACTACTTTAGAATGAAATAGAAGCCTATCCTTCCTTACTCTTAACCCTCTAAAAAAGCTTGAAGATTAGCGGTGCTCAATTTTAGTTGCAGGTTACATTTTTACGGTTTCTATCTAATACTAGCATTATTAATGTACCAGAACGTATTCACGATTTGTTTGTTACGGATAAAATGACCGCTACGTTTAAATTTAGATATGCCCTGAAGGGCCGAGCAACCACTAACTATTTTAAGGATGTGTGGGATAAATGCAGTGGTGCGGGAGTGGGTTCTTACGAATGAAATGGTAAATATCAAAAATAAATACTTGAAATGACTGAAATACTACGTTGTTAACCTCTTGTTACATATTTTCTATGGACACAAATAAGCGGCGACAAACCGTCTTGTCTCAGCAATCCCCTCAATATTTTCCTTACTCGGAAAAGGGTTATTTCGAACAAGCCTACTTTGCTTTTGGTTTTCTAAATTTATCACATTATACATTACCATGGTTCTATCACACTTTAAAAACCCTCATTAAATTTTGTCATTTTAAAACATTTTTTAAAATTGTCTTTCATATATTAGACTTTATGACTGTGATGGTGGATGTCCTTTCATAAATTGATCGATTTTTTTTCTAACTCAT
The DNA here is from genome assembly GCA_036346225.1 of Platerodrilus igneus. Taxonomy (NCBI): domain Eukaryota; kingdom Metazoa; phylum Arthropoda; class Insecta; order Coleoptera; family Lycidae; genus Platerodrilus; species Platerodrilus igneus. The sequence continues at coordinate 15,343,842 of JARFIW010000942.1, forward strand.
AAACAAATTGAAATAAAATTCAATCTAAACGTAGCTTCTATCAAGATGACATAATTGACATATGAACACAGGGATACCTTCTTTAAAACGCTTTAATTTCTTAACATCAAACTGTCCAGGTGTTTCTAAAAAACGGAAGAGCTTAAAAACACGTTTAGTCCATTAATAATACTACCACATCGTTCTTCCAGCTTCCAATATTGATATACATTACATTCTAAATCTTATTTCTGGAAATAACCTTAATAACACTACACAGAAAACGTAGTCCAATAACACCTTCATCATTCTACTGTTCATTAAAAAGACTAAATTTTCACTGTTTAACATATTTCTTAATATTTTCAAATGTTCCAAACTTCCTCACAATAATATCATACTTAAATTGACCAAAACTATTTCTGTTGCTAATTCATATAACACTTATCCTAAAAGGTCTTGTCTTGGTCAATATCGAGGGGCGTCAAGCAATCGGTTGTTGCTAGCTTTGTTGTGTCCTTGTTTACGTAGAAGACTGTTATTCCGCATAAACTCCTTTGCTTTTTATTCCTATATCCGGTCGTCATGTTTCTCTGTTCAAATTAACAGCTGCTTCCAGATTTGTTTAACACTGGGGTAGCTGGAGATTCGTTACAAATTACTACTTATTTGCTAAATAAGTTAAATAAAACAACTTTTAATCTAACTTAATCTCTATTATCATAAAATACATCGTCGTACTTATACATATAAATATACTTTTCTAACATTAGCTTTATCTGAAATCTGACCAGGTGATATTAAACTACGCCCTAAAGCAAATTTTGAAAGAAACAACCTAATCCAGCCATAAAATTAGCAAATACTTCACATCTTTCTGCTTTCCTATTGAACTCATAATTATGAATATCAAATGAGTGGTAATGTCGTTCCTCTCACGGAAAAGCATTCTAATACCAAATTGCACTTTGCCCTTTACAAAATACATAATACCTACACATTTCTTAATATTTTACTGAAAATAAATTCATCCTTCTACTAACGTCCTATGTCGAAAAGAATGTTAAAACATATTTATGTCGACTTTCACATATAAATTATACCGAACCTTAAATAAGTCTATACAATTACTTACGATTTAGTTCCACAAATTCAGGTACTGTCCAGGCTACACCAGTTTTCCATCGTCTAAAACAACAGCTACAACACTGCTTCAAGATTCCCAAATTAATGGTGGATAATCAAATCCAGTTTCACTTCCTACATACAGTCATAACAAACAAATTTCTGCCTGCAGGCGTATTGAGTTTTACCTCTCATTAACCGTAAAATTAAAACTCCGTATGCCGCGTCTTTTTCTTTCTCCTATTCATTTGTGTTTTATTTTAACATAATTAAATTAAACCTCACTAGCTTTTTAAAATTTTAAACTAACATCGAGTTCACTAAGTCAATTCACTTATATTAATTTCCAACCCCCTTAAATTTAGCATTAAGACCCCTTTTCCTAGTTTTATTATATATTACACTTTGACGTTTTCAGGTGACCGGTCGTTAGAAGTCTGTTCCTAACTCTCCTTCGTTGTTTCCAAGCAAACCCTTTCTTTCCACTGTTTATCATATTTTATTAGTCAGCGCCTGTTTACTAAAATATATAATGTACATTTTTATTATTCTCCGAGTCAATCACTTCATTTATGTAATTCTATGTCGGTGTATTCTGCTTATTTAATGTCTTGTTATAGCCAAACGTGCGAATTTTTGTTCTATGATAATTACGCCAATGTCTATTTAAAATGATGTTGTATTGCATGGAATTTATTTAACAACTTTCAGTGCTTAAATTTAGGGTAAATTTTAATCAATTCGCGGTAATTTCATAGATCTAGAGCTTACTGAAGAATGGTATTTTTTGACTATGCAACTCTGTTGTTGAAACTGGTTTGTTAACATTCTTCTAGTTTTAGAATAATTTGAAATAAAAATACGGATTAAATGCAAGTCAGGATTTTTAAACATTACTTCATGAAATTAAAGATAAAATTAGTTTATTCAAAATTAAATATTATTTATTTCCTTATTAATTCATCTTGCGTAACGCATCAAGTTAGGTACATGTACGTAATTATAAAATATAAACATAAAAACTCATATTTTACTCACTGTATAATTTTCAATACATCTTTAAATCCAAGAATGTCCAGATTTAAATGCCTAGCTTTCTTCACACAACAACTTTTTTAACACAACATAAAATCCAAAATATTTGTAGATGATTTCTCAAGTTCCTACCGCCTTCGCCAGGTCGTAACGATGCCATTTACGAACACGTGTTGAAACCTATTTACTCCGCATTTGCAAGCATTGTTGAAAAAATGCCGCGCGCCGCTATTTTTATATTCGCATTTTGAAGCTGTTACTTTCCATTTTCAATTTTTTCCCCACTTTCATGTGTGGTCTTTACATAAAGCATCTCCCTCCTTGTCATGTCTGCTAATCGCGGTCGATATTCCGATCGCACAATGTAACATTTTAGTAAATGCTGCATAAAAGGCTATTGCCACATTGGTTTCGCAAAATTCAAGTACTTTGTATTATTGTTATGGTATGATATTACTTTAAGTTCTTGATGGTCAGAACGAGCGACAGATGCCATATTGTAATTATCTTTTCATGAGAAGCGCATGCGTTGCGCCTTGTAATATTAAGATATGTTTCCATTTGCGGTTTTAAAGTGAACCATTGTCTTGGATTATTGCGTTTTAGATGTGTTTAAAAATAAATGTTATACTTTGCTATGTGAATTACCTTCCTAGAAACAAAAGTTTAAAGTATCATGCTTAATTAACGTTTATTGTTCGTAAAGTCTTAAACAGGGCGCGCTCATAGTTACTCTCTCCCTCCAAAGTTAAATTTTTCCTTTCTCATTTAGTTTGTATATAAAGTAACACAATTTTAAGCGCAGAACATAATTTATAACCTTAGAAAACCAGAAGACAGACTACATTTTATCTCGTACTAGAAGCAGTTTTTTTAATTATTTAGACGGATTTGGCAAATGGTTCAATCCTAACTGTGCCACAGGGTTGCTTAAAATTGTAAAATTATAACCGCCCCATTACGTATTTGATGTGGGTTTGACAACTGCCCGTTTCTCAAATATTAAAAAACAATTTAGGCAATCCTTTAGATTTCTTGCTTATAGGTGTAGTTAGCACAATAGAAAGAAGGTATGGCTAATACTGTTTAAAGATGCTAGAACGCGACAAGCTAGAATAGCAAATCCTATGTTAAGGAATTAGGTAGAAAAGCAGGATGGGCTACCAGTTTTTGTACATAGTGCAATGTAAAGCTACGCGGCAAAACGGTTAACAAAATTATTTAGTAAATAATAAATGTAAGGGATTTTTTGTATAATTAATTTAGGAGTATTACTCATATTTGTGTAATCTAGTTTTCGGATTTAGTGTTCAACGAATCACCTTTTGTGTTGCGCGCAGTAATCATGATTTATACCGTGAGAAGGAATGTAAAATATAATTTCTTACGGTTCTAAATAAACATTCACCATCCCGGTCAATAAGGACGACGAACGAAGACTCGTTGTTGACAAGTTGAAAAGTAACACGGAATGAGGTCATTCTTGTACTGATTACTGTATCGTTCACTACTTAAGCGAAAGTAGTGTTTTATAAATCATGTAGTAAAGTATTTACCCGTCGAATTCCTGCACCAATCCAGATTAATTATTATACTTGTTTTGCTCCTGTGCATTTTGTAGGTGATGTCAACGACTCTACTCCAAATATGCAACAGAACAGGTGGCAGGCAAATGCAATCTTTGTATAACCCTGAAATAAAACGACAATTACTGATTAACCATATTTCTACTAACCATTTTTAACGGTATTCGAGTTAAGGTTCGGGCCTTGGGAGCTGCTTTTTTAAAAACCAGTTCCAAAAATTCTTAACAAATTTATTTATTAATACAGAAATTAAATCAGGAATTTTGACAAGTTAAAATTAAACATTACTTTAAATCAAAATTAATTAATAAAGGTACTATTTTGAGTAGTAAGTAAACTGCAATGCAAAAGCGGATCACTTGACTGACTGCCGGCTCCTTGAGCTCCCGGGCTTTTTATAATGTTCCTACCCCTCACATTGCTGTGGGAACTTGCAGATCTCATGTCTGCTTATTCTTAATACTATTCATAATTACATTGTTGTAATCTTAATTTCTAAGTAATCACGGTACCTGACCGTCTGTGACCTGACATCTGCAGTGTCACTATTGTCTGCGATACAAAGTAGCGTATCCGTTCTCATGAACGTTAATAAACTTTACAAATTGTTCTTGTATTTACTTTGTTGCACTTCACTTAACATTTCATTACACTTTATAATAATTTCCTAATTATTTTATTTTAATATGTATACTTGGGGGATACATAACTTGCGCGCGGACGAAAAATAAAGTACAATAAGCAAAGTAACAGGAGCCCGAACCGAATACCGCAACAAAAAAAAGGAAAATCAAAGAGTTAATGCCGTGCCGGCTCGAAACGTCGTAGGGTTGGTTGGGCTACACAGAAAGAATAATTGGAAACCTCAAGGATTTACAAACTTCTAGTAAAAACCATAATACAAAAAGAACATTTACAAACCCTTTAATTAAAAAATTATAAAAGGAAAACCAAACCGTATAAAACAAAACGTTTTTTACAAAATATCCCAAAGGATTTACAGAGTACCAAAAATTACAGCAAAAACAATTTATACATTCCCGACTTACCTTGCACTAATTTTTACCCTCAATAATGATATTTACATAAAACAGCAATTAAAAGAAATTACATGATGGGTTCCTCTCGTACCTTCAATCCTACTCCTTGCATAATTACAGCAATCAATAGGAATCGGCGACATGTAGAAACGTTCCTCCCTCTCCCGCTGAAACAAATATTATTAAAAAATAAACCCGATACACTTAAAATTTGTATCCCTAAATTTGTGTATACAAATTCGGAGGCAACGGCAGTACGAGGAGCAGCTCTTCGCTTCCCCTGTCCGGTAGCAAGTAGCACACCATTACCTGACTTGGACATAGGTCTATACATATCACGCAGCGGCGGTTTAAAACAGTCGAAAGCAAATTAGCACCAATAAAGCTTCATCTCTCAAAGAAGAACTTCGTGCAAACTAATGTCAGAGTTTTCAGCTATTCATCCATCAGATGATGGATAACGACTGCCTTAAATAATGCTCACCCGAAAACTCGAAGGTCAACAACAACTCTTGATAACAGGAAACCCGTTTGATAATACACGTCGTCAAATGCATGTAATCTTTCTAAACAAAGTACCTTAAAAAGCGAAAACAACGTTGTTGAACGTATTATAATCTTTTCTGAAGTAGATACTTCGATAAATAAATACCAGCCTTCAAGGTTGAATCAAAAGAGTAGCTTACTATATTTAAATGATAATAGCATGTACTAATAAAATCTACACGATGCTGATTAAGCAAATTAATTCATATAAGTTTTTAATTAAATACAAGCCAAATTATTTAGGTGCAGGGATGGAACGTAACAAATTCATTTAGAAGCAAGAGAATTATTAGTTAGTTAGTATGCATCAAGAATTTGGGAAGTAAATAATTTTCTTTTGTTTGTATATTCTGTGTGCCAAATACGCCCTCTATGTGAGCACCCGATCAGTTAGTGTAATTTCTTTGTACTGTAATGGCCTCATACTTATAACCTCGAAATAAAGAGGCTCCTGTTCTCCCACTAATTTTTTGCGTGCGGTATGGCGGCAAACAAGACCCTTGCGCGTCTATATGAAATAGCCCGCTGACCAAGAGACTACTTATTCCCTTTTTCTGGTATGTCAAAGATTGCTAAGGTTTAAGAGTTTAAGAATCTACTTAAATATAGGTTTTCCGTGTATATAAACCATTGTACAAAATATCTTTTTTATGTTTTTATTTTTGAAGACTTGTTGCGATTAATACGCAACCCACAAAAAGTAATTCACAAAAACATAAATTTTAAAACTAGACTATTCAAATATGTGTAAAACCCCTAAAAACATATAAAAATATCTTTTACAATTAATTATGTAATAATAATTTTTGTGCCGAACACTTTTATGAATATGAGTAAACGAAAATTATAAAAGTGGATAGAAATAAAACTAAAACTTCATGCAGCTACCAAAATTATATAAAAATTACGCTTAACATGTCCGAAAGTAAAAAACAGGAAAACATCACTGATCAATGACGCAAAAAAAACAATGCAGCAAGTCCGTGTACACATTTTGCCGTCATTAGGACTTATCAGAAAAAAAATGGGAAGCTTGTTATTCACACACTGACACATTTTGGAAGTCAGTATGAGGTAGCTCGCATTTAACCTTTCTGTTGTTTTACTGGATAGTGTAGATTGCGGAAAGTCACCACGGTAGAGAATCAGCTTACCTTCCTTCTTCGCACTCAAAAAATTAAGTAAACATATATCTCACGATTTCAAAATTAAGACAATACAAAATAAAATAAATTAAAATGACTCAAAAGTGGCACAATGTATCCAACCACTGAGTCTTCTCCTTATGAGAACAGTTAAATCCGATTTCTAAAGCGCTGTGTTTTAGCAAAGCCTGAAATGTGTAGTAGAACTACACTATGCTACAAAATGACAACTGAATGATCCACTACTTCCCACAATATGTCTGTGTTGCAATAACCACTTTGCTATTTATGTCCTGATGAGCTGAATAAGAGCGAAACGCGCCCAGAGCATGCCATTGTGGAATTTTTGATCATCTTCCTAAAATTCTTTTACCTATTTTATGATTTTTACGCTCGCTAAACACACTTAGTATACTTTTTCTGAAAAAGTTACAAAAGCTTTGGTGGTTTACATTAATAACGCAACTACTTCAATGTAATGTTAAACTAGGATCCACAAATAAACAGGAAAGCACCTAATATATTAAATACGTACAGTAGTGACGCTGATTTTTTTTCTTTGTATTAAACTTAGAAAAATACCGATAGTCACTCGGTAAATCACCGAGCATAGCAAAGTTTATGTGTACACATTCCCACGCGTTCTAAAACAAATCTTTAAATCATAGAGTAGGACCAACATACTCTACAACCACAATAATTAAAACGTCTGCCATTAAAATTAATGAGTTACATGTAAACCGTGAGAGGAAATGAGAAACTACACGAATAGTACGACATCGACCTTGACAATGGAGCAGCTTTAGTCGCAGGATTCTTGAGAACAAGGACATGAGGTAGTAACCTTGGGGTGTTTAAACCTACAAAACCGACGGATCAAGGAAGGATTTACTCTGACTTGTTCGAGACCAGACAGCAAGACAGAGCTATGAATTCGATTAAAACGCAAGCATCGCCATGTGGAGTAAGCTTAGTAATCGGATAGGTAAGGTGACGGTGTTAAAAACCCCGGAACTCATAGTAAACAAGTGTCCGAACGGGATTTAAAGCGGATATGGAAATACCGTTAATCGTGAAAGTGGCATGCGTTAGTGGCTTTTATTTACTTGAGTTGGAATAATTAATTTACCTGCAGCCACTCCTGAATCTTGAGCCTTGTTCAAGTCTACAGATTTTTTAATTACCATCTTATAAACATTACATGCAGTCTAGTATCACATAATTATGTTTGGTGGCAATAAAACAAATATGCAAAACTTACTATTAAATAGAACGATTACGTTAGTGCACGCTTATTTAAAGCGGATTGTATACACATAAATTTGCACATGGAAAATCTCATTATTGTAGAAGAAAAAGAGTACGCAAAAATTAAATTGGTTGAATGTCCATCATTGATAAATTTAAGTTGTTGCTTTTCTTAAGCTACATGCATACTTGCTTATTTAGGGGTAGACGTCAGTATTTTTCTCTATTGTTATTTACCCTGATAATCATGTTTGATAATATAAGTTAAGAGAACGAATGGATTTCTTATTTGTGTTCGTAATAGATTAGTACAACAAAATGGAAAGAGTGTAAGGAACGCGCAATCACCTTCTACTACATGAATAACCGCTAAACCGTCTCTATAAACACTCATTTCCAGAGAGGCGTTAATCAGAAATTGTCCAGGTGGAATTGCGCTCAGAGACTTTGTTAGACAAAAAAAAGTTCAAAAACCTTTCTAAGTAAGCCCTTAAGAATTTAGTAAAGGTGTTGAAGCTGGTATACCCCTATAAGTTATTTGCTGTTATTTTCCCTTCCAGAGTAAGGTTAATGTAGTTACGTAACGTTAATTCAGCACGTAGGAAGACGTATAGAGTGAAACAAAACTTAAAATTTAGAAATAAAACTAGAGTTTCAAAGAATAACCAAACTAGAGTGTATAAGCCGCAAACATAACAAGACGCTTTTAAAACTGAAGTAGATAAAAACATATTCAAAAAATATTCAAAGCCGCCAGTATGTTCGTTTTCGCTAGTGTGTGCTGGCTTTTTATCTAAATTTTATAAAAATATCCTTGTCTTTTGACGACATTTCATCTCGTTAGTCACTTTCGGGGTTATTATGAGCTGTATTGATCTACTTCTAGTTATTCTAATAGTATCTCGATTGTTCGTGCTTGGAGACCTTAATTTGGATTCTGTATTTTTCACTCCTTTATCTGCTTCTTGCGCGTTCAAAAAGACGTGTTTTTTATTTCTATCGTTTGTCATATGTCCTGCTTGGTTTTGTTTTTACATTGATCATTCTTTTGTTACGTGCAGTTTTGGCCCCAGGAAATCGAGCCGGTAACACACAGAAAAATTTAGTGAAGTACCCCGCAAAAATCTTGTTCCGGTAAAATACCGGAAATCTCGACTGTACTAACGTAAATGGTTGCCGAGTGACTGAGTATGACAGGTGGTAGACGTTTTTGAAGAGAGTTCCAGAATGCTATCGGGTATGAAGTATGTCTTGATTGAGAAGTATCTTAGACGCCATCTAACCCCACAAGGTTTTCTAGGGAAAATCCTAAAAAGAGTAATAAGATAGTGCCAAAACCTAAGATCAGGAGAGTTATACTGGCCTAAAATTTAGCTGAAAAATTCTTAAGGACACTATTGCTTAAACATTAAACAAACATGAACTCTAAAAACATATAGACCAATTTAAAACGGCTTGCTGCAAATAGGGATTCTAAAAGCAACTGCTGAACAAGCTAAATATTCAATTGCCTTTCTAGACAATAGCAAAATAATTAATTACAGCAAAACTGTAACTATACCGCTATATTAATAGGAAAGGAAACCAAATACAAACATATCTAGCAAATAATTTACTTAACTAGAATCTTAACCTAAACAAACACACGTACTGCACGTACAATTCATCAGTACATGCAATAAATTTCAAATTTTTATATAGCACAAACTCTCTCTCTCCCTTTCTTTCACGCCTGGTGTAGTTACTGATGGATTTATAGATACTTGATGAGTAATTGATAGTTGTTAACTTAGATACTATAGGATGCCTACGAGGACTTTGCAATTTTCAACGTGTTTATCTCCAACTTATAATTGTCGATCTGGGAACTAATGTACCCTCAAATTGAAAATACCCCCGGTAGGGTATTATACAAACAAGATTGGACTACTTCCAGTCTTGGTCGATTATTTTATAGTCAAAGTAACTGACTTACTAAAGTGGTTAATTGTTTGGATGTTAAGTTCAAAGTTCTCTAAAAAATAAACCTACCCTTTTTAAATTAATCCAAGACATCCTCTAAAAGCTTGGAACAGATAATTTAAGACTGCAAAATGAAAATACCTCGTGTCGTTTTTTTATCTCACATGTATGTAGGATCAAGATACGGATATCTTATCTTAGCCAATCCAGAAGCTGGGACTTTCTATTTATGTGAGTCGGCACAAATCTACTTATAAAGTCTTCATGTCCAGCGGATGAGATTACCGGCGTGCCAATCTAATACATTATTGATCAAAACAAATGAATTATGGAACTGTACTAATTTAGAACAAAATTACAAAAATAATATCATCTTTAACCTTTAAAACTGACAATAAATTTGACAGACTTTAAGTATGAAGCATATTGATACAAAATAATTCTCTTAGATTAAAAATGTAGAAAACTAAAATTTACTGCCTATAAAGAATTATTTAATTCCAATGGTGGGATTTTCTAATACAGAAACTATTAAAATGGAATATGATTTATGAGCACTTCAAAGAGACATCACAATCTGTTGTTTAATAGTCCGTTGTGTTTGTGTGTGTTGTGTTGACTAACGAAAATGTTTGTTTAATGTTTTTAATGTCATCTCTTCGTGCATTACTGTTTCTCTGTTTTTCCTATGTTGGACTTCTTGTAATTAGGACAAGGTGCTTTATATACATCTTGATCATAGGATTCTAGAGTGTTGCGCTTACTTTCTGATATAACTGGAACAATACCTTTTCTTATTGTATTAGGGTTTTGCTTATTGAGCCAGTGTTCTCTTTGAAGTATGGAAGCTTGACCTTTAAAACCACTTCCTTTTTTCTCTAACTGTGGTCTTTTTATTGTAATTATCTCCTTCTGATGCTCCCTTCTTAGAAACCATTTTCCAATAGTGCTTTTCAGAGCCTAGACATTCCTTGTTTTTATAGTTCATCATAAGAAATCTTTTGTGATCTTGGGGAATGGTATCCCTTTGTTTTCTCTATTTCCATAGTGAATTGTATAATTTCATGTATTTAATTTAGAATTGTATTGCGCTATTCTTGGTGATCGTTCTTTTGTGTTCCATGGATAAGTTGGACATGATATGATATTATTGAGCCTGTCGGGGCATCTTTAGCTTGTTTTTGGCTTTACTCCTAAGAAATCAGGTATGCACTGTTTGGGTAGGGTCTAAGACATCTTCCCGAAGTTTATATATCCCATAATAATTTTATAACATTAGTATAATTATGAATAGCGACACTACGTCAAAACTAAGTAGAAAGTGCTTGTGGTTTACAACTTGGTTTTTTACTAACTCGAAAAACTGGTTTATGTTTCTGTTGCAGGTTTCTGTTCCTTCGACATGCTGATACAGTCGTTTTACTTGGTACTTGGTTTGTGTTTACATTAGTGATTCTATCGATTCGACAAATGGTTATAAATTGTAAGAAGCCCGTTAGAACTTCAAACAGAGTCTTTTCGATAAGTGTATTAATGTTGTTTGCTCTTCTTTGCCGATACTGCTATTTCGTACTTCTGTCTTTGCTTACTTGCTGGTTGTTTTGGCGGTGTATAAGTCTCATTTATACTGTGCTACTTGGTCGTCGGCAGCAGGAATTTATTCGTTCGAGATGTTTAAATCTAGGAGCAGTGCGTGTTAACGCGCGAGGGGTTTTATAATTTTATATATCGACTTACCTCAGCTGCATTCTATTGTTCTATAAGTGTCGTTTCTACTCTTCAACAAAGTGGACCGTATGGATATTTTTGGACGTGCTACGTACGCACTATCACTGTGTTTTTTAGGGTTCATCCATAAAATCACATTCGGAAACACTAATGACTTAACTCACTTTACCGAACCAACAAACGTTTCTCTTCGATGTCTATGAGCAAGTGTCTATCACTACCCCTTTTTCAACTTAATTTTCACAGGCACAAAGGAGGTTTTATGACAGAATATAATGGGACAAGAGATGACAGATTTGCTATTTGATTTACAACTACGAATTTACAAAGACTAAAACTAAACACGAAAACGTGCGACAAAGAGACCAAACAGTGAGTTTGCACTGTCTAAAGTTCGTCTTATGCTATGAAAAAATGTCCTTATGACAACGAGGCTCTACATCTGATTGTTCATTTTATAAAAAGCCCAAATATGATCTTTGGTATAATCTCCTGGTCTCGACGTCGTCCCAAATATGCCAAGTCGCCTGATAGTTTGGTTTCCTTTATCTTAGTTTTCCAAAGTTCCTTGTTTGTTGGCGGGCTTTGTATATGTAGCATTTTATGTTTCCATGACTAATAAGCACATACTACTAGCAGAAACAATATGGTTTAATATGCAAGGAGTATACACCTATTATTCCCATAACGCGGAATAGTGACCTAGTTAAGTGTACAAATAGATAACAAAGTACTTTTAACGTCACTGATTCCAAATGGTGTCTAAATTCATACACCTCACAACACATTGTTACGCGGAAAATTAATGTTACTCTACACAAAAGCGTAACATTAAATAATGCACCAGCTACCTTTCAGTGGTGAGGGTGGCTTCTAGAAAAGTAAATGAAAGTTCTTTTAGGGTTACTCAAATTATACGACTTTTACTAAATACTCCCACTTCTATCTGAAAAGTTATTTAAACTTTTCGTCATGGGCGTCAACCCACCTGTTTTTAGTTTCCTAGAAGATGGATGTACCAAGACACTAATGTAACGGTTTTTACTGCAATATATCTTCTACTAATTATAAAATAAACACAAATGAAACGAGAACTCCAAGTCTTCTTCTCCTAACCTATATTATCAAACATGAATATCACAGCAAATAATAAACAACAAAAAACTAAGCTCTTCTTAATTGGACAAATATGTTTGATCTAAAGGAAAATAATATTTTAAATTTATCAATTATAAGCATCCAATCAAATTAATTGGTATGTATAATTTATCCAGATACCATTGTGGTGCCTTTTCATATAAGAATTTTCGATTTGACGATACGCCTTAACTAAGCATGCACCAACGTAAAAAGTCATAATAAAAATAAGTTTTCTTTAACCAATCTCGATTATTAAATATACATCAGCATGAAGTGTGTAGCGAATAAAAAGCAAAAATGTAATAACTTACAGGTTTGTTGATCTTGTACAAAGCTCAAGCGATCTTGCAGTGCAGGACAAAGGACGTTATATGTAATACAATATTCCAAATTTATGTCGATAGAAAACGTTCAATACAGGGGCATTTTAAGCGGTAATAGTAATTTTTAAATACGCGTTTATAATCGCGTTTGCGCATTTGTTTTCCAAACAATCTTGAGTTATAAATACTTACAATTGAATTACAGAACCCTTAACTTTCTCGACGGTGGCTGCGTATCAATGGAATTCGAAGCTCTACAACTGAACATGAAAGGCTTAAATGTTCTCTTTATGATTTTCCATCGCTTGTTAAGTTAGAACGTTCAAGGGGAATACTTTGTAACGTTCCGTTTATTTTGTTACCTTATATTAGAGAAATATGTATATAAAGTCCCTTAGTTTGTGTAAATAATTCATCAGTTTAAAATATAACAAAGAGCGCATTGCCCGCACATCCCTTCATAATTTCGACAGTTTGTTTTTGGAGAAAAAGTCTGTGACGTTTATGAAGTGAAGTTTGTCAAGTCGAGTTTTGTGATATGAAACAAATCGCTTAGAGCGGATTTATTCAGTTCTTACATGAAATATGTAATTACAATATCATAGTTAATCAATCGTTTATTTTGGTGGTTCAGGGGAAGTTATAATACAAGTGCCGAGTTTTGATTGTTGATCTTCGCTAATAGCGTCACGTGCTGCACGTGGTTAATCATTCTGTTGTAGGTTGATGCATCCTCTTTTGTCGTTTACGTTTTAGAAGTATTAATTAATGCCAATGAATTTGGGAGTTACTGTCTGGAGGATGAATAGAAATCTCGTTACGGTTGCGGTAGGCCCGTAATATAACCCAGTTGTTGGGGATCAAGTAATAGATTAATTGTCACGTGTTTGAAAGTAGAAAACACGACACCTTCACAGTGTTGACTGGTACAATTCACCTTACAAGGTAAGCCACTGTATTGATAGATTTTGCTGTGCAGCCCCAAATACGTCGATTATAATATTGAACGTTTGTGCAATTAAATTAAGCACAACCCTTATCCCTTATCATCCCTTATCATCGAGTCCTAAAGTGTGTGCGCATTATTGATACTTTACCTTTGTCGTGAACAACAAACACATCTAACTAGAATAAATAGTTAATCCATATTATTTCCAATTAACGTAATATTTTAGACAGTTGTATTGATACTTCCATTTATTCAAAATTATTATGATTACATATTTGCTGAGTTAAGACTACAATTTACATTTTGAATTGAAAGTTATTGTTGCCGTTAAGTTGGTAGCGTAGGGTTGCATTCACACGGCGTCCTACGCATTACGTTTCAAATATTTTTTTAGTTACTGTGTAAGTAAAGCAAGTGGGGGTGTCCTGTGCACTTAACTCCAACTTAATTTTATTACACATTGCTTTACTGGCCAGTACACCTTATAGTAATAATAATTGTATGCCATTTACTTTATGGACAATATTACTTGTGGTAATGTTTACATTTAATTGTTCATATATGTATGTGCCATATTTGTTTATGTAACCAACCCATGTATTTATTTCAGTCGTTGGGATTTGTTAATAGAATTAAGTAAAGTTGTCTACGTGCATTATTTTAGTAAGAAGTTTATGTTAGTAGGGTGAATTCAACCTCTCTACTCTGCGAGATTTTCTGAGGATTTTATGTTAAATATTGAGCTGCAAGGAGTCTACCGACCAGTGACGAGATTTTCCTTTTGTCATCTAGCATTGTGACATTACTGGTGGTGCCCACCCGATTTTTGACGTTTTACCGAATTCACATCTCATTATAATTGTCATCTTAGGGAATTTAGCAATCCCAATCTACGACTATTGTCTGACCTACTCCTCACCGGCTAGAGCTAGGCCGCTCACGGGTCCCGATCCGTCCCTTGGTGTCGTAGTGCTGTATTGGCCCGTAACAACTTTATTTTCTCGTTCACACAAATTATGCGTCAAAGCTGTCCTGTTGTTTCGTTTAATGTTATTCTGTTTACGCCCACGAGCATCTTCTTCCCATACTCTTGAAAACGACGTGCTAGAATTATAAGATTATGACTACTGAGGTATTATAACTTTTTTGGGAATTAAACCATTTCTAGTTGTTAAAATCGTCTTTATTTACGTTTTGATCCATGGAGATTTTAACAACTGTGAGTGGTTTAATTCCCAAAGAAGATTAAGGAAAATACAAAACAAACCACAACAAACATACAGGGATTATTTCACTGTACTTTTGGTTTCTTTACACCCGTGTGAATGTTTACGCATCTTTGCTGAGCTGCTTATTTACTAAAATCTGTCGTAATTTTCCTAAATTAATACGTGAAAGATCCGGATCCTTATTATTGGTTGTATTTTACTTAAGTTATATGCCTTCCTATTTATTCCTATGTCTTGGTTTAGTATTATAACGAAATAGCCATGTCATTTGTGTGAACCACCAATGCTTTTATAAATCTATGAGGGTATTTTCGCGAAAAGCTCATTTAACTTACTGAAGTTAATATAATCTTTACTATTACCTAATATTTGCTTAAAGTAGCGTACTAGCGTTACAGAATACTGGAAACCGCCACATTGAACAAAAATTTGCTTGCTTAGATTATGTTTTATTATCAATTCCCCCATTTGGTTTTTAACGAAAGAAACTTCGTGTCATAAGGCACATAGTTGGAGACAGCATTCGATGACGTTTCAATTATTTTTGCACAATTCGCTTAGCAATTATGTTGCTAGAACTAGTAACTCCATTTAGAAGGCCCTGGACGCTATGGACTATATGAAGTATTCGCTGCTACTATGTTTTGTATATGAAGGGCTACTGTTACCTATTGAAATTTTTAACTTGTGTCATTTCGAAGTCAACTTTACGAAAGGAAAAGCTAAGTTTTGATTGTACAGTTAATTACGTATATCAGAGGATGCATGTAATCTCAGAACATTTTTTGCTGTTTTGTTTTGTACGTCTCTAGCTTTCGATGTATTGAACTATTAATTTATCTACACAAGCACTAATCGACTAACAGTTTTTCATAATTTACATAAACACAAAACGTATTTATTTTAACAATTTAAACAAACAGTTTGTTTCGTATCACTTATAAATTAAGACTCAGTGTGAATTAACATCGGACTGCATAGCTTCTATATAGGGCTATAATGATTTCCATATTATTTTAGAAGTCGGCAGCACATCCTTACACCTTTCCATTGAATTCAGCTCTTGTAGATGTCGTTCATAGCATAAGTCGCTTAATGCGTTTACCTCTTTCATTTATACACGGGCTGGCGACAATTTTATAATACTGATTCAACAATCATGACCTTACACAAGTCCCGAGTTTAACTAACAAATGGTTTATTATATACAGTATAAGCTGCGGTATACGCTGATGGTTGAAAACCCATTACAAGTAACTGTATAAAAGTAGCAATAGGCTATAGGAACCTTAAGGTTAACAAAAGTAGTAATTTTAAGATTGTTTCAGAATCTCCAGAAGGTGAACCACAAATTGTAATAGAGAAAGAGTCTTATGAAATTGGTTACGTGCTGTCTGGAAATTGTACGTCGCCCCTTTCTTATCCAACAATTAATTTAACTTGGATTATAAATGACAGACGGGTAAGTTAAATATTTTGACATTTTACTGTATAACAACATGTTGATTAATATAACGATTATTAAACTATTCTATTTTTAAGTGTATAAAATTAGATGGTAATAATTATTCAATTACGGCCACGTAGAATGCTCATTTACGGTTATCAGAGATGGAAAATAGCATGTCATAAAACGGCCAACTTTGGTCAAATTAACAGTAATTTGTCAATTAAGAATTTTTAAAATTATGTATATACATATATATATATATATATATATATATATATATATGCTGTGATAAGGGGTTGTTTAAGGGTGTACTTTATAGTAAAGGTCATTTAGGAATGAGTAATTACCATAGGCAGCAGAAAACGGCATTTATTTAGAAAATAATTGAGAAATGAACATAGTTTGTAGATAGTAAGCAGTCAACACCCTGTATATAAAGTATAAATAGTTTTAAGCGACGCAGATAAACATAGGAAGACGCATAGTTAGCGTAGGAATGAGAAAGATATTCATTAAGTAAATAGTAAATATTTAAATACCCTGTAGATAAAGTTTAGTTAATTTAGGTATAGCAAGTAATAACATTTTTTAGTGGAAGCACGCGTATATTTATAAGTAAACGATAAAGTGTAATTAGACACGCATTCAGAAGAAAGAGTTCTAGACGATTAGATTAATACGGAGATTGAAATAGGGCTTCAGGCAGCATAGGTAAATGCGTACACATAGCTAACCATTTTTGATAAGAAACAAGATTAAAAATTGCGTGAATCGCCTGTAAATATGAAAATTGCATCAGTTGTTTATGGAAAGGCAATTAGATCTATCAAAACACAGCATGTTGATAACGAAAGACAGCTGCATGCAGGTTATGATTATGGGGAATCGTGGTGAATTACATCAGAAACTGCTCTAAATGTAATTATTTGATTGGTCAGAAATAAGCGACGAGTTCTAGACCATACCCACGGATGGAGTGGGAAATAAAGAATATATTAGCAAGCACCGTGATAACGAAGTTAGTTTTGAACTCACAAAGGCCGAAGTGCGTTGGTATGAAATAAAGCAATACGTAAATTTTAAAAGTGAAAGATAAAACAAGTGCTAATATGAAGATCATAATTGCCGATTAAAACGGCTTCGAAGTCTGAGGGAAATAGACTACGATTTCAATGTCCGGGGGAAAATACAGTAATACAATTTTGAAGTCAAGGGGAAAATACAGTAATACAATTTTGATGTCTGGGGAAGAATAATACAATTCGAAATTTGAGAAAATTGAATGATAATAAGAAGAAGTTTGATATGAAACGACAATAAATTGGGGGTGCATAGATTAATAATGTTAGTCCATAGTGTAATGGCAATAATTTAAATGTAATCCAGAATTGGGGAAGATAAATTTTAATGGAAGCGTCG
The DNA here is from genome assembly GCA_036346225.1 of Platerodrilus igneus. NCBI lineage: Eukaryota > Metazoa > Arthropoda > Insecta > Coleoptera > Lycidae > Platerodrilus > Platerodrilus igneus. The sequence continues at coordinate 15,361,746 of JARFIW010000942.1, forward strand.
ATGTGAAGAAATAGACCAGGTCAGATTTTTTAGTTATAAGACATTTTATTTTTCTATATATTTTTATTTTGAATTTTGAATTTGCTTAATATAATATGAATGTGAAAACTCAACAAAAGAAGTTGCATAAGTATAAGGTGAGTAATATGAAAACAGATTTAGAATATTCTACACTTCGTTGATAAAGGTAATAGGTTTTTTTTTTGGTGACTTTGGGTTTTGAGTAAATAGTAGATGTTTGTTAATAAATGAGATTTATAACAGTAACTAATTGAAAGGTGTATTTCAAATAATTTACAAAAGTTGTACATGATATATTGGGTTCATTACATAAAATCGAAATTAACTAAATTTTATAATTTCAAATAAATGCTAGCCGAGGTCATATTTATATAGTTCAAGGAAGAGCTACGAATTGAATGGAAAATTGATAACAAGTAGGCGGTAACGTATCGAATTTTGCTATTGGCAGACAAGGTTGGTTCAAGGTAAAATCCAGTTAAGTTGATAGCAAAATTAATAAGGCGCGCAACATAGGGGTGTGATAATTTAGAGAGAGCATAGCAAATTAATCTAACAGCCAAACAAAGGGGCTCGAGAATTCCAGTTCATAGCAATATATATATATATATATATATATATGTATATATATATATATGTGTATATATCTACTTCTGTGGTAAAGGGTTGTTTAAGGGTTTATTGTGTAGCAAGGGTCCATTGACTTAGCAGAAAATTAAATAATTCATACATTATGTAAATAGCAAGCATGTGACACCCTGTATATAGATCATAGTTAGCTTTAAACAATGCGAATAAGCATATCTTACAACAATAGTACTCGTATTATGCAGGAAAATAGGTAATTCATACACAAGGTAAATAACAGGTATTCAACACTCGGTATATAGACCTTTATTAATTTTAAGTAATGCAAGTGAGAATAACTTTCAATAAAAGTGCGCGTGTTCAAAAGAAGTGATAGAACATGTAATTAAACACGCGTTGAGAAGTGTTCTAATTAGTTATAAAACAAATACGCAGACAAGAGATAAAACCTAACAAAGCTTTACGCAATTACGCAGAAACAATAAACATTTTTATAAGAAAACGCAGTTTCAAAAATACATAAACGAAAATGGAATTAAGGTTACACCATTTATTTTGTTCAATTATCCAAAAAGGCGATATCTACATAAAACAACGTATGATCAAGATGCAGGAAATACAAAGACCTGATTGGTTAAGATATCTACAAAACTTGTTGGAAACCCAGCTCACATGTAAGTGGGAACAGCCTATATTTAACACCGAGCAATGATAAGACGAGTCAGTTTAAACTCAGACAGGGCAAAGCTGTGTGACTGCTAATCAGAAGGTCACGCGTAATTATAATAAAATATCAAGTACGTTATAGTGACAATAAAGAGCAACAATTATGAACCCTTCTTTTGCCGTTTAACGTGAGTAGAATTTGGAGTAATTTATTTAAACTAAATATTAATAATAATAGGGTTTGGAATGCATGGATAATTCGAATGTTGATGATAAGAATTCTAATTGATGGTATAGCATTTCAAATGGCTGATAAAAAGAATAATTTAAATGTGTTCCATTGTGTTGATGATAATTCGAATATGGGGATATTTTAAATGGATTGATATAGTATCTTAAATTGGGCGATAGGATATTTCGATTGTGTTAATGAGAATAATTCAAATCTGGGTCAATATAATATTTCAAATCAGCGTCGACGATTTTGGTATAATTCTGGTGCTATTTTGAGTTGCAAGAATCAATGCAAATAAAATAAAGAAGCACGAAGTAATTTATGGAAAACGAGGGGTTCAATTAAACAGAGCAGTGATAGACGAATGAAGAAAACAAAGGGCTGTTGATCCACAACCCGAACAACCTGTAACAGGTCAGATCTAATTAGTTTTAAGGTATTTTTTCTATTTAAATTTCAATACTGAATTTATTCAATTTATATAAAAGTGTAACGAAGTCAGCAACAAACATTGCATACGTTAAACTTACGTAACATATTATAAAGGGGTCCAGAACGTTCCAGGTCTCTTTGGTAGAAAGAGGTAGTTTTTGGTGACTTTAGATTGATTTCAAAGCATAATAATTTTTGGGGTAAATAATACATATGATATTGATTGATTGAGGAGTGTATTTTAATATTTTTCAAAACTTGTAAATAATATTTCTTTTCATTATATGAAATTAATTGACTTCATTTTATAATTCGAACAAATAGGTAATAATGTAGATTAAAGAGAGCTAGCTGTGGCATAATAATAAAATTAGTAAGGGTAAATTTGATTTGAGAACACAGAGAGGCGGAGTTATAGAAAGCGTCATAACACCGAGTACGGCGTTATCATATCAATATATATATATATATATATATATATATAATTATGTAATTATGTGGTGTAACGACTTGCAAATTATAAAATAAAATATCTATAATAACAGGCTATTAGGTCTGCTGGTTAATAAAATAAACTCTTTATTATAGTCCAAGCTTTCGGTTTTTATTTTAAACCTTTTTCAAGAATACTAAAAATTGTGAAACGTTAGTATGGGCGTACAATAATTAAATACTTACTAATGTGAGGTTTTAAATCAGAATCGTTGACATAGATAAAATTCATAAATGTAAATAAAAAGTGATGTATAAAGCTTTAAACAAAAATAAAAATAATGTGGTATTCTTATTTACATTTGAATGTTTCAGAATGACAATTCCTTTATAATTTTGACAATTGCTGAGATAACTTTCTAGATGTAACTATTTTTCTAATAAGTTGATCGAAATTAACTATATATATTTTAATGATGTATGCATGTATGTATTTATATATATACACATATATGCAAATATATACATATGCGAGCGTGTGTGTGTGTGTGTGTGTGTGTGTGTGTGTGTGTGTGTGTGTGTGTGTGTGTGTGTGTGTGTATGTGTGTGTGTGTGTGTGTATGTGTATGTGTGTGTGCGCATGTGTGTGTGTATGTGTAAGTGTGCCTATGTTGCGATTTGTTAAGTGATGTGTCCATTTACATTGAATTTGTTTTTTGATTTAAAATGAAGTAGATAGGTGTATATGGAGCTTAGTGCGTTGATATCAGTTTTTATTAATAGTGTTAGCGTTTTTAAATATGTAACACATTTCTAAGAATTCTCTTTGGATCGTTTACTTTCAATTTGTAGTATTATAGGATTATCGAAATCTATTTTATGTTTGTTTGTATTTGCGTGTATGGTTAAAGCACAAGCGTTTGGTTTAACACGAATGTCACTTTGTGTTGAGTTAAGCGTTGTTTTAAGTGTTGTGAGCTTTGACCAATGTAGGTGAGGTTGCAGTCTGAACATTTTATTTGGTATATAATATTCCGTCGTAGAAGGGATGGTGTTTTATCCTTTAATTTAGAAAAAAGACTGTTTAAACTTAAAAGGTTTCGTTTAGCAATTTTTATGTTGAATTTTTTGAAGAGGTTTTCGAATTTTATACTTAAGTTTTCGATGTAAGGAATTACATGGTATGTAGGTATATTTGTAGAAGACACAGTATTATTATTCAAGGGTTCATTAGAAAAGTCGGTGTTTATTGGTGTTTTATGATTGTATAAAAGGCTTTTTATTAGTTTTGGGGGATAGCTATTGTTTTTTAGAATCATAAATAATTTGTCTAAATTTTTTTGATATAGGTCCTAAATTTAGTATTCCGCCGATAATTGATGACAAAACTATTACAAATATTTTAGCAGATTTAGAAGACATTTTAGAAAATATAAGTGATGAAGAAAAAAACATATGTAGAGCTTACACCACTAACATTATTACAAACTTTGTACACAAAAATTCTAAAAGCAAGTCTAAATTTACTATGGAATTCGTTAAATGCAAAAAAATTTTAAAAGAAAACCAAAATTTACTTATAATTAAAGCTGACAAAGGAAACGTAAGTGTAGGTATTTCTAAAAATCAATATATAGAGAAAATTTATGAATTACTAAGTGACTCAACAGTATACAACAAGCTTGATAAAGATCCTACTCCACGTTTTCAAAACTCAGCAATAAATATAATAAAGAAACTAAAACTAGAAAAATACATCAATAAAGAGCAAGCAAAAACCCTAAGCAATTACAGTTCTACAAGTCCGAAAATATACGGACTACCTAAAATTCATAAATCAGAGTATCCTTTAAGGCCCATAGTTGCAACAAATAATAGTCCTACAGAAAATCTTTCCAAATTTATAGCAGATATATTACAAAAATCTATTAATATTAATAATTACAACGTACAAGATTCCTTTGAATTCTCTGATTTTATACATAACTTTCAGCTACCAAATAACCATGTATTAATAAGTCTAGATGCAATCTCGCTCTACACCAATATTTCAAAGTTTTTGGTTCTAAAAAATATCGAAAAGCTATGGCATAAAATCACTACAAATAGTACTATCTCAAAATCCGTTTTTACAGACATTATAGAATTAGTTTTTAATACAAGTTATTTTAGCTTTAATAATGAATTCTTCCTACAAACCTTTGGTTGTCCAATGGGATCTAATTTAAGTCCTATATTTGCCAGAATTGTTATGGACGATTTATTAGACGAGGTTATCCCCAAACTAAACTTTACAATTCCATTTATTAAAAATTTGCTGACGATATAATAACATCTGTACCAGAAGATAAAATTAACGAAACTCTCCAAATTTTCAATAGCTATGATGATAAAATTAAATTTACTGTTGAATTAGAAAATAACCGATCTGTCCCATTTCTTGACACTCTACTAATCAGAAAAACGATAACACTATTATTTTAGACTGGTATCAGAAACCAACCAACTCTGGCAGATATCTAAATTATCATTCATATCATCAATATAAAATTAAAATAAATTTCATTTTAGGCCTAAAACATAGAATCAAAAATATGCCATCCATCACTATATCAAAAATTTAGACAAATTATTTATGATTCTAAAAACAATAGCTATCCCCAAAACTAATAAAAAGCCTTTTATACAATCATAAAACACCAATAAACACCGACTTTTCTAATGAACCCTTGAATAATAATACTGTGTCTTCTACAAATATACCTACATACCATGTAATTCCTTACATCGAAAACTTAAGTATAAAATTCGAAAACCTCTTCAAAAATTCAACATAAAATTGCTAAACGAAACCTTTTAAGTTTAAACAGTCTTTTTTCTAAATTAAAGGATAAAACACCATCCCTTCTACGACGGAATATTATATACCAAATAAAATGTTCAGACTGCAACCTCACCTACATTGGTCAAAGCTCACAACACTTAAAACAACGCTTAACTCAACACAAAAGTGACATTCGTGTTAAACCAAACGCTTGTGCTTTAACCATACACGCAAATACAAACAAACATAAAATAGATTTCGATAATCCTATAATACTACAAATTGAAAGTAAACGATCCAAAAGAGAATTCTTAGAAATGTGTTACATATTTAAAAACGCTAACACTATTAATAAAAACTGATATCAACGCACTAAGCTCCATATACACCTATCTACTTCATTTTAAATCAAAAACAAATTCAATGTAAATGGACACATCACTTAACAAATCGCAACATAGGCACACTTACATACACACACACATGCACACACACACACACACACACACACACACACACACACACACACACACACACACACACACACACACACACACACACACACACGCTCGCATATGTATATATTTGAATATATGTGTATATATATAAATACATACATGCATACATCATTAAAATATATATAGTTAATTTCGATCAACTTATTAGAAAAATAGTTACATCTAGAAAGTTATCTCAGCAATTGTCAAAATTATAAAGGAATTGTCATTCTGAAACATTCAAATGTAAATAAGAATACCACATTATTTTTATTTTTGTTTAAAGCTTTATACATCACTTTTATTTACATTTATGAATTTTATCTATGTCAACGATTCTGATTTAAAACCTCACATTAGTAAGTATTTAATTATTGTACGCCCATACTAACGTTTCACAATTTTTAGTATTCTTGAAAAGGTTTAAAATAAAAACCGAAAGCTTGGACTATAATAAAGAGTTTATTTTATTAACCAGCAGACCTAATAGCCTGTTATTATAGATATTTTATTTTATATATATATATATATATATATATATATATATATATAAATATTATAAGTAGTTTTTATACACAAAGTAAGTTGCTAAATACTAACGTATTGCAATTAATAAGATGAAATAATAACCTAGACTTTTAAGTAAAGCTCAAATAATCTTTTCAAATCGAGCTATCAATTGAAAGAAGGAAAATATAAGGCCTTGGACAGGATTTGAAACTGCATCTCAGTTTTGCCGGAACTGTGCGTTTACCAATTACGCTACCGAGGCCGATGGCTATAATTGGGAAATTTACAAATCCAAATCGTGTACAGTACCATATATAAATCATCATCATTTTGTTTTCGACCTTACTTAAGGTCGGTTTGACGCAGCTCTAACTTCTTTTCTAGTCTGTGCTAATCTAAAAAAGCTCTACATACCCTTCACAACCTAAATTTCTAATAATTTGACTAATATAGTTTGGTATAGATCTTCCTAAATCCTTCTATCTTTTTCCTATCCAGCTGACTCTACATAGATATTAGCAACCTGATGGTTGTTAAAGAACTCTAACATGTTTACATGATTACCATTTATAAGGAAATGAAATATAACCTGGTTGATTGATTGATTAACTTGGGAAGGGTGACTTAAAGCCACGCGCACTTAGGCCTCCTGGTGGGCCCATTGTGCTGCCTTCCTTGCCCTAGGTTGGTTCTTCATTGCTCAACCACCCGACCTTGCAGGTGAATTTGAGGATGTCGGACCAGGGGGTGTCTCGAATTCCGGCCTTCTCGGGCCAAAAGTCCCCCAGCATGGATCCTCGAAGTCGGGCGAGTACCGGACAGGTGCACAGAATGTGTTCCGCCGTCTCATCCTGCTGTTGACAACCGCGACAGGTGGGGTTGTCTGACAGACCCATCCTGTGCAGGTGCTTCCTTAAAGTGCAATGCCCGGACAGAATACCTACTAGTAGCCGTAGTTTCTGTCTTGGCAAGCGTATGACAAATTTTTCTATTTTGGTCATGGGAGACCTTATAAACATTTTTGCCTGCCGGCAGCTTGATGTACAAGCCCACCTATCCTTGTGACGGCGGTGGGTTATTTGTCTTATCATGGAGAACACCACAGATGGCGCAATAGCAACCGATGGCTCAGGGCCGACAAAACCTGGTTATCCGCTTCAAAAATGAAAAGTGTTAAATAATATGTTACGGTAAGACTTAAGCAACGAATCGCTGCCAACATGCCAGACCGCTACCTAATTGTGAGTTATGTCATGGTGACGTTTATTAAATTATATGTTATGGTAAAGCTTAAGCAACGAAACGCTACCAACATGCCAGACCGCTACCTAATAGTGAGTTGTGTCCTGGTGACGTTTATTAAATTATATGTTATGGTAAGGCTTAAGCAACGAAACGCTACCCACATGCCAGACCGCTACCTAATTGTGAGTTATGTCATGGTGACGTTTATTAAATTATATGTTATGGTAAGGCTTAAGCAACGAAACGCTACCAACATACCAGACCGCTACCTAATTGTGAGTTATGTCATGGTGACGTTTATTAAATTATATGTTATGGTAAGGCTTAAGCAACGAAACGCTACCCACATGCCAGACCGCTACCTAATTGTGAGTTATGTCATGGTGACGTTTATTAAATTATATGTTATGGTAAGGCTTAAGCAACGAAACGCTACCAACATGCCAGACCGCTACCTAATTGTGAGTTGTGTCCTGGTGACGTTTATTAAATTATATGTTATGGTAAGGCTTAAGCAACGAATCGCTACCAACATGCCAGACCGCTACCTAATTGTGAGTTATGTCATGGTGACGTTTATTAAATTATATGTTATGGTAAGGCTTAAGCAACGAAACGCTACCAACATGCCAGACCGCTACCTAATTGTGAGTTGTGTCCTGGTGACGTTTATTAAATTATATGTTATGGTAAGGCTAAAGCAACGAATCGCTACCAACATGCCAGACCGCTACCTAATTGTGAGTTATGTCATGGTGACGTTTATTAAATTATATGTTATGGTAAGGCTTAAGCAACGAAACGCTACCAACATGCTAGACCGCTAACTAATTGTGAGTTATGTCCTGGTGACATTTAGTTAACTGATTTTTATTTTTTTTTGTTTTGTTTTCGAACTTACTTAAAGTCGGTTTGACGCAGCTCTAAATTCTTTTCTATTCTGAGCTAGTCTAAAAAGGTCTACATACCTGATCGGTTAACTCAGGGAAGGTGGAGCGAAGTATGCACCCCTTAAGTTCCACCTCCAGGAGCAGTGAACTGTAATCGTCGGGGGGTTAGACACTAGTGGAAGAAATGCGAAGATACGAAGGACCGAGATTTAGAAAATGAACACTATTGCAATATAACAACTCACAACGATAATCTGGTGAACTATATAGAATGAGTAAATTAAACAATTAATCGTACACCGTGTAGTAAGAGGATCATATATTATAACGTCAATAAGAATTAGAAATACAGCGAAAAGCACAATTTACAGTATATTAAATTTCTGAATTATTCGAACTTGTATAAACATAATACTTTTATCACACTATTAGGAATTCATAATACATATGCCGCGTATCAAGTTCACTAACGTATTTTGTATGATACGTCAATGGAAAGGGTCATTGCATTAATACCACGCAAGCACGAGATAACTTGTCGTGATACCAGATTAAGAAAATGGTTATTATTTACTATTATAACCGAAAGAATCAATAACTTGGACGATAGTAAGAAATTTACATGCATCCGGAAAAGACACGCACCTGTGTTGAGAGAATAGAAATTATTACGCATAATAATCGCCTCGTATTTCAGTTAATCAATAACTATTACGATAGGAACGATTCATTACAATTTTGCACACTAGAAATAATTTAGAACAGCGTTTTAGCATATAGAATAACAACAGCCCGCGCGAATACGTCTGTAAACTAGGAAAGTTGAAGCAAAACTCTGTTGTTTGTCTATTAAAACCAAGGCAGGTGAGCGCTGCACGTGCTCAAGGTTATCTTCCTGCCTGTAGGGCAGGCTATTACATAGAATTGAACATTAATATGCTCTAAGAAATAATAATAAAGCATTTTTGAACGTAATTAATCTTATTGAAAATAAAGAAGATTTTACAAATACGAAATAATTTAGGAAACTCCAACATACTCCCCCGCGTTGAAGCAACGCTTCAACAAGAAAAGAAACCAGAACAGAAAGGAGAGCAACGAAGGAGGAAGAAAGAAGAAAAATGTTTTGTTCATTCGAGCCGGATCAGGGATCACGAGTCGAATCTTGACTTGAAAAATGAATTTGATTTGACAAAAGACACAATTTAGTTATTGGTCTTATGTAGTCGCCAGTTGTTGTATGAATTTTGACAGCACGAACTTTTCCGTCGCAGCCAGGAATTGTCGCTAAGACACGGGCGAGAACCCATTGAAGAGGAGGAGTGTCATCTTCTTTGACTAACACTAGGTCATTTTCCTTTAAGTTTTCTTTTTCTTCAAACCATTTTGGTTTATTTTGCAAACGATTGAGATACTCTACAGACCAACGTTTCCAGAAGATTTGCTGAATCTGTGATATCTTTTGATAAAGTGAAAGTCTATTTTCAGAAATATTTGAGACATCTTTTCTGGATAAGAAGTTAATGCAGAACCAATTAAAAATGTCCAGGGTTAAACAGCTCAAATCAGAAGCATCATTAGATAAGGGACTTAGAGGTCTAGAGTTCATTATAGCCTCTATTTGACATAATATTGTTAGAAATTCTTCATAGGTGAAGCTTTGGTTACCTATGATTCTTTTCATGTGGTATTTCGCACCTTTTATGGCGGATTCCATATACCACCCCAATGAGGGATTTTGGAGGATAAATTTCCATGAGGTTTCATTTTGAGAAAAAAATTAGAAATAATCAGAGAATTATTTTTATTTTTGAAAAATCATAAAGATTTTTGATTTGGTTTTTGCACCTGAGAAATTTGTAGCGTGATCGCTATAGATTGTTGATGGATTTCCACGTCGCGAAATAAATCTTTTTAATGTAGATAAAAAGGATTCAGTAGATAGACTTGTAACTACTTCGATGTGTACAGCCTTTGTAGCCATACAAACGAATATTGCTATATAGGCTTTTATTTTGGGAGCTTTACGCAGCCCAGAAGATTTTAAAAGAAAGGGCCACCGAAGTCGACACCCGATTTGTGAAAGGGCCTCGCAACATTGACTCTGTCTTGAGGAGGTCTGCCATTATTTGTTTAGAAAACTGATTGCTAAATCTGAAACAAGCAATACAATTTCGAATTAGCCTTTTGGTTTCTCGTAAACCATTAAGTGGCCAAAATCTCAGCCGAACGTTTGATAGGGTTGTTTGAGCACCTGCGAGTCCTAAACGCTTATGCTCATACATAAGAATCAATTTAGTTATTTGATTTTTGGAAGGCATTAGTAATGGATGTTTTTGTTGATAAGAAATGTTAGCGTTTCCTAGACGACCGCCAACTCGTAGAAGTCCAGTGGAATCTAAAAAGGGAGACAAAGAATGCAACTGTTTATTTGACAGTTGCTTATTTTTTGAGAGTTCCGACAGTTCTTTTGAGAAATATTTATTTTGTGTTTGTTTAATAATGAACTGTAATGATACCTCTAGTTCTTGAGGTGTTAGGGCACCGGAGATTCGATTGCCTTTGGCAATATCAATAAAACGAAATATGTACGCATAGGTGCGTAACAAACGAGAGAAATTAGAAAAACGCAAGAAAGTTTCTTCAATGTAAGTTAGGAGTTGTGAATCATTGTGAGTCACAAGATGCGATTTTCTTTCTTCAGGCAATTCTAAGGTAATTAGAGATTTATCTACTGGTAGATCTAGACAAGGATTTAACAAAAACTTAGGACCTTGCCACCACGAATCATTACTAAGAATCTCGCGGACAGACAAGCCTCGTGATAAAGGATCGGCTGCATTTTCGGACGATTTTACATGTCGCCACTTAAAATCAGCAGTTGTTTCTTGTATTTGAGAAACACGATGTGAAACAAAAATAGACCATCTGCTGGCGTGACTTTTACACCAGGCTAAGGCTATTAATGAGTCAGTCCACAAATTTACCGAGTCAAAATTTATTTTATTTTTGAAAATTTTAATAGTAATCTTACGAGTTTTGAAAGAAGGAGCATAGCACAAAGCTCAAGTCTAGGAAGTGTAATTGTTTTAACAGGAGCTACCCTTGACTTGGAAGAAATTAACTTAGAGGAAATGGTGCCGTCTGCATATATAGCACGTACATGCACACAGCCACCGTATGCGGCTAAGATTGCATCAGCAAAGCCATGAAGTTCAGTTTTTGAAATGGTTTTATTTAAGAAATAGAACCTTGGAATGTTTTGTTCCTTCAGTAATGAAAGATTTTTGTAGAAATTGTTAAATTCGTCGAGCATTTTTGAATCTGAGATAATTGTGTCCCAGTCCAGTTTAAGAATCCACAACTTTTGTATTAATATTTTACCCTTTACTATAACAGGATTTATTAACCCAAGAGGGTCATAGCACTGGGCTATTGCTGACAGAATTTTTCTTTTGGTAAGTGGGAAGATTTGCTTATTTTCTGTTGTAGAAATGTAAAGAGAATCAGTATTAGGGTTCCATTTTAGCCCTAAAACTTTATTTGGAGCATCTTGTAAATTAATGTCGTAGTCCAAAGAATCGGATTTTTTAGCGATATTTTTTAGAAAAGTTTTGGAATTAGAACAATATTTGTGAAGTTCAAACCCATGCTTGTTCAGAACGGAGTTTAACTCAGTGTGAAGTTTGAAAAGAATGTCTAAATTTTGCGCACCACACAAACCGTCATCCATATAAAATTGAGAAGAAATTGCTTCCGAAGCAAGTGGAAATTCATTTTTACTCAAAGATGCTATTTCATTAAGCACTCGAGATGCGAGAAAGGGGGCACTGTTAGTGCCGTAGGTAACAGTGTCTAACTGAATACATTTCAGATCATCCTCAGGGTTTTCACGCCAGAGGATATTTTGTAAGAACGTTTGTTCGGGATTGATTAAAATTTGTCTAAACATTTTCTGTATGTCAGTGGTGAAGACAAAAGGAACATTCTAAATCTACAAAGAATGTCGAATAAATCCGGATGAACTTGGTAACCCTTAAGAGAGATGTCATTTAAGGAGTAACCAGAAGAAGTTTTACAACTTGCGTCATACACAACGCGAAGTTTAGTAGATGTGCTACATTCACGAATAACACACAAATGAGGAATGAAATATTTATTTTCTAGTTTGCAGTTTTGCAATACTAAGGAACATATTTAGCATGTCCAAGAGAGACATACTCTTGAAGGAAATTTTTATATTCATGAAATAAAGTACTATTTTTTGGAGTCTTTTTCTAAACTCAAAAGCGTTTTTAGCAATGGTAAAGGAATCGCCGAGCTTGCTAGGCTCTGACGAAGATTTTAGTGGAATATCTACCTGAAATCTGCCGTTTTCTAATATTTTTGTTGTAGAAGTAAAGATGTGTTCGGATAATTGGTGTTCTTCAGAAGGAATAGATATTTCGGAAATGTCTTCCATTTCCCAGAATTTTTTTAGAAAACAATCAACTTTTGAAGTCGCAAGAAAGGAAAATTTTGACTTATCTGAATTTTCGTTTTCAGACAGAGACATATTAGAATGAGTGTAGTTTTTTGAGACTGTACCTGCTACAATCCATCCCAAGTGGGACTCTTGTAAAACAGGAATATTTTTACCTAGTTTAATGATATTTTCAAGAATTATATCATAGTAGCAATCTAGACCTATCAAAATGTCAATTTCTGACGGCATGTGATATTCGTCGTCAGCTAAGAAAATATTTTTAGGTATTTCTATTTTGTCATTCATTATCTGAGTTTGAGGAAGCTTGCACGTTATATTAGGTAAAACTGCACAAGTTATTTTGAAGGATTTACTTAGATCTTTGTTAGAGAATATTTTAATATTCACCAATTTATCGGCGATAGTAGAGCTTTCGTTGATGCCAGAAATATTCATAGTTGTATTGTGAGTTTTACAGTTGATCAGCTAATTTTTGTGTGATAAATGAGTTTTGACTACCAGTATCAAACAACAGCTTGGCCGAAATAATTTCTCCGTATTTAGAGCAGAGAGTTACTTTGGCTGTAGCTAGGAGGACATGGCAATATTTTACCGAATGGGCTGAATGGGTAATCAAATTAGACATATGCTGAGCATCGTCTTTAGAAATTGGTGCACAAGCATTTTCTTGTTGTGCGAAGGAATCATCATTTTGCGAACTCGGAACTTTCTTGTTTGTTTGTGAATTTTTATTTTGGAAATTAGATTTAGGAGAGAAGTTACTTTTATAACTAGAACTTGTAATCGGAAGAGATTGATCGCCCAATCCTTTGTCTATGTGTAACAAAGAATTATGCGATTTAGAACAAAAGAACATTTTGGGTAGAAGAACAATTTGCAATATTGTGCTTGCCTAAGCAGTTAAAGCACAACTTATTCGATTTAACGTAGTCAATTTTTCTTGATATCTTAGATTTTTGAAGGAAATACAGGTGTAGATTCTATGACCTGCTTTTTTGCAAAAGGAACACTTAAGAACTTGTTGGAATTTTTCGTGATTGGCAACTGGAGCAGAGTGATAAACAGAAATTGATTTTCTTTGCAATTTGGGACTTGCAACATCAATATTTTCTAAGACAGAACTCCTTTTTTCTAAGAATTTTATAAAATTTTCCAAATTGGGAATTATAGAATGATCTCTTTCCATTTCATAAGCACGTTTTGTATTGAAATCCAACTTTTTTGAAAAGAAATATTAAAATAATATTCCATAAATCTTCGTAAGAAAAATTTAAATTTTTGAGAGATTGAATATTTTTCTGAATGGTAGCCGCGAATTCACGCAGTGAACTTGACTTACATTTTGTCATGATTGGAGTTTCTAACATTGCTGATAAATGAGAATTGACTATAACAAATTTGTTTTCAAATCTACTTTTCAAAATATTTAAAGCGATATGGAAATTTTCATTTGTAATTGGCAAGGAATCAATTAAATGCAGAGGTTCATTTTTTAAATAACTTTTAAGATATACTAAACGCTGAATGTTTGATAATTGAGAAATTTTTTATAATAAGAGCATCGAAAAGTTGATAAAAGATTCAAATTCTTTATATCTCCCGAAAAAGTTTGAATTTTGATTTCCGGCAACTTGACTGCCGTTGATTGAGGATTACTTAAAGAGGATTGAAAACTATCATCTTGATTTTCAATGGCTTCCGTTTGCTTTCTTCTTAAATTGGCAATACATTGAGTAAGATTGCTTGCAAGAGAGAAATATTTGTCTTCTATGACGGACCTGTCTTCTACATCAAGAACTTCTTCCGAACAGAGAATTTCTATTTCATCTTGAACTTTTTCGTATGAATTAAACAAAGAATGCACCCGTTGCAATCTGATTTCAAATTCGAGTGGTGTGTTACAAGTGTCCGCACTTTGAGCGAACCACGACTCTATTCGTGTAAAGGAGCCTTTGACCGAGGCTCTAGACTTTTTTAAATTTTCTAAGCTCATATTGAATTTTTTAGACATTAATGTTTATAGAAAATCATGCACTTTTGCACAACAGTTTAAGAGATAAGACAAGTAAAATGGAATAAGCTCACCCAATTAATCGCTGCTTGTTGAGTTTCCAGGAATCTTCCAGAAATCTAGGCGAACTTGACAATGTGTGTTCAGGAACTAGTGTCTTCTTTCCAATAGAAAGGCTGGCTTCCAGGAATATCCAGGAAATCCGTCTCTGAAGGACCACTTCTTATGATCGGTTAACTCAGGGAAGGTGGAGCGAAGTAGGCACCCCTGAAGTTCCACCTCCCGGAGCAGTGAACTGTAATCGTCGGGGGGTTAGACACTAGTGGAAGAAATGCGAAGATACGAAGGACCGAGATTTAGAAAATGAACACTATTGCAATATAACAACTCACAACGATAATCTGGTGAACTATATAGAATGAGTAAATTAAACAATTAATCGTACACCGTGTAGTAAGAGAATCATATATTATAACGTCAATAAGAATTAGAAATACAGCGAAAAGCACAATTTACAGTATATTAAATTTCTGAATTATTCGAACTTGTATAAACATAATACTTTTATCACACTATTAGGAATTCATAATACATATGCCGCGTATCAAGTTCACTAACGTATTTTGTATGATACGTCAATGGAAAGGGTCATTGCATTAATACCACGCAAGCACGAGATAACTTGTCGTGATACCAGATTAAGAAAAATGGTTATTATTTACTATTATAACCCAAAAGAATCAATAACTTGGACGATAGTAAGAAATTTACATGCATCCGGAAAAGACACGCACCTGTGTTGAGAGAATAGAAATTATTACGCATAATAATCGCCTCGTATTTCAGTTAATCAATAACTATTACGATAGGAACGATTCATTACAATTTTGCACACTTGAAATAATTTAGAACAGCGTTTTAGCATATAGAATAACAACAGCCCGCGCGAATACGTCTGTAAACTAGGAATGTTGAAGCAAAACTCTGTTGTTTGTCTATTAAAACCAAGGCAGGTGAGCGCTGCACGTGCTCAAGGTTATCTTCCTGCCTGTAGGGCAGGCTATTACATAGAATTGAACATTAATATGCTCTAAGAAATAATAATAAAGCATTTTTGAACGTAATTAATCTTATTGAAAATAAAGAAGATTTTACAAATACGAAATAATTTAGGAAACTCCAACAATACCCTTCACAACCTAAATCTCTAATAATTTGACTAATATAGCTTTGTCTAGGCCCTCCTACTCTATTTTTATTTGGTAGTCTATAATCTAAGACTTTACTAAATAGTCCCTCATGTCTTAACTGGTGCCCTATCATTCTATCTCTCCTGACCTTCAATTGTTTCCACATACAGGGATCCTCACCTATCCTTCTATAAACTTCCTCGTTTGTTACTCTATCTGTCCAACTAATCTTTAACATTCTCCTATAACACCAAGTTTCAAAAGCTTCTATCTTTTTCTTATCTACTTCTTTAATAATAAATATAAATATATATATATATATATATATAAATATATATTTATTTCATCTTATTAATTGCAATATATATATATATATATATATATATATATATATGTATGTATATTGCTGTGACAACCTTCTGCGTAGGAGCCCCACTAATTTTGCTGTGACTTAGGTACAGCAAACTGTATTAATGAAAATGCAATAGAAAATATGAAATTACTATCTTACCTTACTTTCACTTGCCTGGCTAAAAAAGAACCCTTTACATTCATAGAACAGTTTACAGCTTAAGTTCATACATAAAATTAATCCTAAACTATTACTAAAATAATTCTTACCTAATCTTTGCTCAAAATTACAGAAATCAAGTCCCGTCTCTTGTGAGTTACAAAAATTCACTTTAGTTTGGTTGTGGAAAACTTACCTATTTTTATTACCCTGCTCGTGAGTGTAATTGCCTTATTAGGCTGCACAAATCATTCAGTAAAGGTCAAAATGCTTCGAACTCTCTCTGTTTGCTGAAAATTATTCTCATTACAAATAAAAATTTTCATATAAAGTTAAGCATTTATTCTAACTTATAAATATTTTTAACAGTTACAAACAAAGGATCATAATTGATACTTGCGGGAACAGCGCTTATCAAAATCTCATTTCCAGTTCAAAACCATTTAAGATACTGGTCTGCAATCAATTAAATTTAGCAATAGTTTTCGTATCTGGATTATTTATATAGAAGATTTATGCAAGTACCCAGCAAAAATTCTAATAAATTTAATAATTAAAAAAACAATTAATTCACAGTTGTTTTCAGACTCGGTGAATATGATCAAGTTTGACTGGTATAAAAAAACATACTAACCAAGACCGTTACCAAAATTATTTCCTTATTCATTCTCACCAAAACAAAATAAACACTAGCCTGGCTGTAAGAGATCAAGTTCTAAAAATATGCAATCCTAAATTTCTAAAAATAAAATTAACTTTTGGACCTTCAAGGTAACTTTATCAACAATGGCTTCTTTAAATCTATAGTGAATAGAATTGTATTTGCAGTCGTCAACACAACAAAGTCAAAATAAAACTATAAATAAAACTACTTACTCCCTCTTTAGCAATAATTTTGATGTGCAGTAGCACAAAAATTACATATAGTTACAACAAATCAATAAAAAGATCTATTCAGCCAAGTCAGAAAGAAGTAAGGCTGACCGATAATGGTTAAGCAACATCGTCTATAAAGTGAAGTGCTTTTGTGGAGGGTAATGCTTTTTTAGACAAACAAAACTGTATTTCTGCAGGAGAATAATCCAGCATAAAAGTGACACTAAACTTTGAAAGATGCCCTGCGCAATAGCGACATATGTTTAAGCTACTAATCAAAATCCAAATTTAGTTGATGTTTAAGTGGTTGAAGTAGAGTTTGACCTCAACACTTTGCTTTAGTTATTGTTGACAGTGTATTTGACTTTTATACAAAATTTTATAAGCAGTTGCGGTTGACTAGACTTTTGACTATAAATTTTCACGCGAATGGTTAGAACATTTTAAATGTAGTGTTGTCTTTAGATTTTAATTAGTTCTTTACTCTAATGTGTATACTTAATAATTGAAAGCTCCATTAAGAAGAAGCGTTTTCTATTATGTGACCGTTATACCTATTAACAAATTCCGTATACATATATAAATTATTACTGTGACAACGCCCGGCGTTGGGAGTTGCTTAAAAGGCTGCTATAGTACAGGCACAGCAAATTGAAAAATTTGAAATTATTGACTTATTTCTAATTTTACCTTGCCTGGCTAGCTGAACGGAAATAATGGAATTTACAAAAATGAAATCACACAGCAATAATAAAAGACATCTATACAGTCAAAAATATTTTCTCTCATACAAAAGAATATAAAACATGTAAGCATAGCTTTTTGCAAACATAAAATTATTCCTCACAAGTACCTATTTAATTAATTATCAAAATGTTCCTCACCTAATCTTGGTTAAAATTTACAAAAACCAATTCTCTTGTTTTGTGGATAGTTTACCTGGCTTTTATTCCCACGCTTGTAAGGTTGTTTGGCCAAAAAGTCCTTGACAACTAGTCTATTTAAAAAGCCAGAGTGTTTTGAACCTTGTCCACAAACTTTCTGGTAAATATCCTTACAAAAGTATATTATATGATTAAGACTCATTCTACCTTAAATTCGATTGACACATACTCAAACATCAGTTACAAGCAAAACAATCTAAAATTAGTTCTTGCATCACTTGCATCAATAATGATAATTAACTATTTAGAATTGCTTTTAAGCAACTTAGTATTGTAAGATTGTTCAATTAATTACTAATTAAATTTATATTAAATTATCTAATTTTCTTATGTAAATAACTACATCTAGAAGCTTGTCTTGGATCAAACGATTTCAACATTGTAGTAGGCAGAACTCCTTTAAGCGAATTAATAATAAAATGCAAACCCCCATTATACTTTGCCAGTATGCTATGGTTAGTTTGAATGTATACTTTACTAATCGAAATAAGCGAAAAACGTTGTATTAATATTACCACATTCCATTGATGAGGGGTCAATAAATGATGTTTACTACTCGCCTTTCCTCGCTTTCGTTTAAATACAAAACGTGAACATGAAATTTCATGTGTATTCTTTAATGCTATTGTGCTTGTACCAGTTGCCCGACATTAACTAAACAAACTGTTATCGTACACATTTAGCGCATTAATGAAAAGATCGAATTAGACCCTAACTAAAACTTGCTAATACATATCCATAGTGCAATTCTTAAATTGCCTTGCTCCTTTAACTAGAACATCTTTTCGGGAATTTGAAGGGGGCACACAAATAGTCATAAGTTTGTGTAGAAAGCGAACGTAAACGTAAAAGAAACTTTCCGCTACAGTGTTTCAAACGACTCACAAATGTAAATAATAAGGAGGTTTAGCGCCTGCAATTCACGCAACCTGCGATACTCGCTAGTATATCTTCAAAGTTGATAATTCTTCTCAGCTAATAATATGAACTTAAAGATTCGCAGTATTAAATACCATGATTAAATCAAAAGTATTGGACTATTGAGATTGCAGCAAATAAACTTGCTACACACTATACAGCACTAACGAAGCACTATCTTTTGGTCGAAACTAATTTTAGAATTTGAAACAAACCACAGTCAGTTATGAAGTTAGCCGCAGAAATGTATGTGGACACAACCTTTTTATTAGTAGCAGTAAGTCGATGAAATGTGAAGCGCTAAAGAGCACTAACAAAACACTAATTGTCGACTATAAAAAGTTTTTTTAATGAAAGAAAATCTCGCTTAATTGTAAAGTTCTGCTGGAAAATTATAAGTTGCTTTTTCAGCGATACGATTATTTGGTGATCTTCTTTTACGAAGCATCAACAAGCACTAGCCTAACTTTTGGTATCAATAACACCAGTTATTACAAAGTTGCGGTTAATTTCACGCAACCACATGACACAAACTATACGCTAAATTAATTGGATATATTCGCATTATTAATGAATATATGTATACACAACACCATGCTCTCGTACATAAGTTAGTTTATGCAATTTCAAAAACACGACATTTAACAAACTTTTAACAAGGGAAGGTAATTAAAATTAGCACACGAAACTGCACGTGCTGTTAAAACAATAATTGTACTCGAGGATTCAATTGAAAAGTTATTTCTATAGAGTGAGATTCAATTATAATCAAACAAATGAGAAAAGTTTTGTCGCTTGTAGTGCGACCCATAAAACTTTTTAATTCACTTTAAAAGAAAAACCACCTAGAAGCATTCCCCGTTTAATTCTCCATTAATACCTACCACCAGATGAATTCCATTTTAGTTTTATTCTTATTACAGCAAGTAAGCATAGGTAGTTTGTAATTGGAGTTTCTAGAGCATTTAACTTGAATTATTTAGATCTGTTTTATACATTGCGCAACTTGCTTAATCCGGAACTATTTTATTACACAATATGAAAACAAGAAAACTACAGAAATCTTGGAAATAAAAGCAGCACGAAAGCAAACCAGCTGTGTTGTAATTACTGAATGAGGTTTTGATTTTGGAGATATTCTAGTCTAAATAGAAAAGTTTGATATCAAAGAGGCTCTGCAGTTTTAATAAAGAGAATAGATGACAGGCATTTTATAAATTGGATCTCCTACTGTTCCTTTTGATTGCTGAAGCTTGATCGTAATCCATAAGTAACAGTAAACACCATGGACACAATATCAAATAACAGGATTATTATTTTCAGACGCATGTATGCCTATAGTACACAATGTGCAATAATATTTTAGGTCTACTACTCTATTATGCTGCCCTATAGGAGGGGATAAAGAATACTATTATAGTAAGCATACTTATCGCAAAAGGCGATTAAAAGGCGCTGCAAGGGGCAGCAGCCTTGCTGGCTCAAAAATATTGGAGTCGGTTGGTCTCGGGCGATCCTTAATAATTTACAAGGTTGTTGGGGGTTGGCCGTGAAAGATACGGCTTTTTGCTAAAATCTTTAAAAACTGCGTTGTAGGATATGGGAACCTACCACAATATTTCCCAGGTATGCGTGGCCTAAACCACGAACTATGTATGATGGAGAACTCACAAGTAATTCTTGTCCGGAGGTAAAATACCCCCTCATTCGGATCTCTGGGAGGGGGTACTTGGGGCTCGTCATCGTAAGAATTTAAAACAACGGTTCGATGTAGTGATGGGACTTGTAACGTAAGGTCATTACTTAGAGTAGATAAGTTAACGAATTTGTTAGTCGAATTGAGAAAGGGAGAGGACATTTTAGGTATTAGTGAGGTGAGATGGCCAGATAATAATGACTTTTGGAAAGTAATTATAGAATAATTACAACTTCTTCGACTAATGGACAGGCAGGGATAGGAATAGTGTTAGGTAAAAGACTAGGACGTAAAGTTAAAGGGTACTTAGAATTTGGTGATAGAATAAATATGGTTAGATTGTGTACGAAACCCACAGACACTGTTTCAGTACAGGTTTACATGCTATCAACTCGGTACGATGAGGAATTAGAAAAGGTATACGAGGATATAAATAGTATAGTGAGAAAAGTAAAGGGAGATGAGAATTTAATAGTTATGGGCGATTTTAATGCGTCAGTGGGAGAAGGTAGTGAGGGAAAGATGATAGGAAAATTTGGATATGATAGACGATTAAGAGAAGAAAGATTAGTTGAGTTTTGCCAGGAACATAGATTAGTAACTGTAAACACCCTATTTGAACAACATGAAGTGTAATCTATAATTCAAAAAATTGGGAAAGGCTAAGAAAGAGGGATGGAATTTAGGTAAGCTTAATGATAGTGAGGTAAAAAAGCAATATAAATATGTATTAGGTAATGAGATCAAAGAGATAGCTATTGGAGGGAACGTTGAAAATAGATGGAGAGAAATAAAAAGGGCTGTACATGATACAGCAACACAGACTATAGGTAAGAAAAAAGTAGAAGCGAGAACACCCTGGGTAACAAAGGAGATATTAGATTTAATAGATAATAGAAGAAAGCTTAAATTTTTCAGAGAATTGGATAGTAAAAGTAAGCAAAAATATAATAGAGTTAGAAATCAAATAGTACATGAGTGTAGAAAAGCTAGAAATAAATGGATAAAGAAGAATTGTAAGGGAATACAAGATGATTTGAAAGTAGGTAAGACAGACAGGGCTTACATGGCAGTTAAAAAGTTTTTCGGGAAGATGAGAAAAAATATAATGGTATTAAAGATGAAAATTCACTGTTTGTTGTTGAGAACACCAGCCTGCGGGTGAGGAGAATATCCTCGATAGTGTTTAAAGCAACAATATAGTAAATTATACAGCTAATTTTTTTTTTCTCCTACTGATGATGACCACATAGTGGTCGAAGTACGTATCTAGTAATTTAAATATTTTTTGTGGTTAAGGGTTTTTATTTAATTTTATTTAAATCGTGCCACAGTGTTCCTATAGATTATTAATGAGCTTCTAATAAATAAAATTTAGACCAGGGTAGAAAATTAATTAACGACATCAAATAATTTTAATCACCGTGTATAAGGAAGCCTTGGGAAAAAGTACGCGTAATTAAAGGCCTACTGTGAAGATTTAAATCATTCAATTAGAATGTCGGGTTTGTATAGAATTTTGTTAGATAATACGCGTTATTAAAACCTTGGAACATAAAAATTTATTCGTTTCATTAAAAATAAGGAATTTAAATTATTCACTAGACGCTTTCTATAAAAAGAAGCAGAATTAAAATGCTCAACTTGTATGTAATTTAATTGTTCCAAGTACTAAAACTAGCGAGAAATTACGTGCGAAATTTATATTAATTAATTCAATTTTTAAGTAACGGGTATTAAACAAAGTGTACAGATAGTAATTAATATTTAATTGGTATTCGCTAAAAATTAAAGGGTAGAAGTCAATGCCATTCATTATTATTTTAATTGGAGTTAATTGAACCATTAGTAATATATAATAAGCATAAAATCCTGTGAAAATCCAAGGTTGGTAACAAACAGCTAAAAGGAAGGTTAAAATACCATGAAACATAGCTCGGAGAATTATATTAAAACGTTCATTAGGAGCACACACCTGCAAACTTTTAAATGTCAAATTCTAATAAATTTGAATAGATAAGCATGCAGCTTCTACGTATATTGGAAACGGTCGGATGTTTTAGCAGGAAATGCTAGATGAGGGGTTATTTTACTCAAGTAGGAATCCACGTGGATTTAAATAGCTGATAGTAAAGAATATCGATTTGTACCACTCAGACCAGAGTAGAAAGGGATGGATAAAACGCGTAAAGCAGAAACAATAATAATAAAGGCGTGATTTGTGAAACTTCACTAGGGCTACGATTGGTTGAAATAAGATGCAAACATGAGAGGGGAAAGCATAGCAGTTGGTGTGTAAAATTAATTAGTTGTTCTCAGATGTGTTGCGAGCCGTGTAGAAATTTCTTAGATTTTCAACTTGGACGTGTGCAAATTTAATAGAATCGCTGTGCCGAGCCGTCGAAAGGGAAAATAGAATGCGAAATTCTAAAAATTGTCCGTTGCGGAACAAATTCGACTTGCAAGCGAGCCATTATATAAACCCGTGTTAATAGGAGTTTCGCTCTCTTAGATTTTTGTCTTTATTCAATACTTTAAACAGTTTTGCTCGTTATTTCTTTGATTATTCGATACTTTAAGTAGAAAGCGTGGTGATTACGTGCTACAATAAAAGTTATTAGTGCACTTAGAGAAGATACAAGGTAATAAAGTCTAGTTGTATTTGCGAGTATTACTGTACCAATTATCCAAATTAGTAACGAGAAATAAATAAATAGAAGTAGGCAGTTTTGGGTATAGCGTGAAAGAATTATGAATTTCTTTGCTATTTTTCGGGAGTGAGTAATCAAGTGTTATTCGTAAACGTGATTGAATCCACAAAACAAGATTTAGATATACATAGATGAGTTCCTGAGAAGCCCTGAAACAATTTAGATGAATGGTGGTGTAAAAAAATTTTAAAGGCGACCAGGAATCCTAGGACGTAAACATAACCCAGCTGGAATGGTGGGATGAGCAAGTCCGATGTACATTGAAGCCACGAGTGCGGTAACCTTCAGGTAAATTATGCAATTTTGTTCGATCTTAGATGTTTTGGTGTGTGTTGGATATTTTTATAATTTGTTTGATAAAAATGAACAGTAGTAAATTTGTATAAACATCAAATTTTTAATTTTAAGGTAATAAAATTTTCTTGTGTAAGTAGAAAGGAATATTTATCAGGTTTATGTTTTTGATTATGATGAAAATGTGGGTCTGTCTTTGAGCTCAATTAGACTAACCTGTTAAATTAACGTAAAGGGGTGGGAGATGCTCCCTTTTATTCAGATTTAGGTCTGCACATATTGTTAACTTAATTACTATGCATCCTATAAGGGCTCTAATTCTGGATGCAAATTAAAATAATGACAAATTTTAACTTGAAATTTTATGATGCTGAAATTTATGCTGAAATTTAATTTTGAAATTTTAATGTATTATGAATATTGATGTAAATAGAGTTAACGTTGATGTTTGTGGTAGGAATGTGTTTGTTTTTTTTATGAATGAGGATGAAAGTTTTAACTAGGTGAGCAGCCGAGGCGGAAAGAGTAAAGAGGCGATTATCAGAAGAGCAATCTGGACGGCCCAATCTGTGGGGCTCGAATGATCAGCAGAAAGTACCAGTTCCCGTGACCAAAGGCCCATTTCACAGCAATATATATATATATATATATATAAAGTAAATTATTCAAATGACTCAAATTCAGCCACGAGGGCATCCTGTCGACGCGTTTCGCCCTAATTGGGGCTCATCAGGACAGGAGTAGCAAAGTTGTAAAATTTAACACAGACACGTTATGGGAAGTACAGCATCACCTAGCTCACAATTTGTGTCTTCGTGTCGTTTCACCTGACATCGCAAGTTTTAACAACAGTCGACACGGAGGAGATCCGGCTCAACTGCCTTTTTCCATAGCCAAAAGTTATATTTAAGAAAAGTAGGTTTAATGAGTCTTAAATTAAACAAAGTAAAAAGGAATTATTGGCAAGTGACTCAAATTAGGGCGAAACGCGTCGACAGGATGCCCTCGTGGCTGAATTTGACTCACTTGCCAATAATTCCTTTTTACTTTGTTTAATTTAAGACTCATTAAACCTACTTTTCTCTTAAATATAACTTTTGGTTATGGAAAAGGCAGTTGAGCCGGATCTCCTCCGTGTCGACTGTTGTTAAAACTTGCGATGTCAGGTGAAACGACACGAGGACACAAATTGTGAGCTAGGTGATGCTGTACTTCCCATAAGGTGTCTGTGTTAAATTTTACAACTTTGCTACTCATGTCCTGATGAGCCCCAATTAGGGCGAAACGCGTCGACAGGATGCCCTCGTGGCTGAATTTGAGTCACTGCCAATAATTCCTTTACTTTGTTTAATTTAGGACTCATTAAACCTACTTTTCTCTTAAATATTACTTTTGGCTATGGAAAAAGGCAGTTGAGCCGGATCTCCTCCGTGTCGACTGTTGTTAAAACTTGCGATGTCAGGTGAAACGACACGAAGACACAAATTGTGAGCTAGGTGATGCTGTACTTCCCATAAGGTGTCTGTGTTAAATTTTACAACTTTGCTACTCCTGTCCTGATGAGCCCCAATTAGGGCGAAACGCGTCGACAGGATGCCCTCGTGGCTGAATTTGAGTCACTTGCCAATAATTCCTTTTTACTTTGTATATATATATATATATATATATATATATATATATATAAGGAGACGATATGGATGAGTTAGCGAACGCCCAAGAAGAGGATGTAGAAATAGGGTGCTCAATATTAAGAGAGGAATTTGATAGAGCGGTTAGGGATCTTGAACTAAATAAAGCGCCGGCAATAGACGATATACCCGAAGAATTAATAAAAAATGCAAGTCAGAAAACTTTAGACAAATTATATGAACAAGTAAAAGTAATATATGAAATAGGTGAGGTCCCAATAGATTTCGAAAAAAATATTATTATCCCAATCCCAAAAAAGTGAGAAGCTGAGAGGTGTGACAATTTTAGAACGGCTAGTTTAACTTCTTTTGCTTCCAAAATACTAATAATAATAATTAAAAATAGAGTAAAAGCTTTGACTCAGAATTATTTAGGCAAAGACCAATGCGATTTTCGTAAAGACAGAGGGAGTAGAGAACCGATACTAATGGTTAGGGTTATTATCGAAAATGGTTACAAAAAAAAAAACTCATTTTGCGTTTGTAGATTCAGAAAAAGCATTTGATAGGGTTAATTGGATTGTTATGTTTAAGGTGTTGCGAAAAATAGGAATCTCTCATAGGGATAGAAAAATTATTCACAGTCTATATATAAACCAAAGCGAGTTACGTTTCGGGCCTTGGGAGCGGGCTTTTTAAAAACTTATTCCAAAACTTCTTGTAACAAATTTTATTATTTAAACAGACATTACAATGGTATTTTGACAAACTTGATTTAATTGTTCTAATTCGAAATAAAATAAAAATTGAATTACTATTAGGGTGAGTAGCCTAAGTAAACGGAAATGTTATAAATACTCAAGACTGACTGACTCCTCTGGGGCTCCCTGGGTATTTATGTTGTCCTTGCCCCTCACATGTCTGTGGGAAATTGAAGAGTTTGTATATGCTTATTTTTTAATTCTATTCATTATACAATGTAACAACCTTAGTTTCTAAGTAATTGCGATTTCTTAACCGTCTGTGACCTGCACATGCAGTATCACTTACGTCTGGAATACAATGTATTACATACGTTTTCACAACTTGCTTGTGAACTTTTAATAACCTTTCTGATTTATCCTTGAATTTACATTGTTGCGTCTAACTTAAGTTTCTTATTGATTTTCAATAACTCTTATTTATTTGTACATATATGGATTGGGGGATATATAACTCCTCCCGACGTAAATGAAAAATTAAGGGTTTTACTTTTGCTTAATTTCTAAAATTCATTGTCCCTAAGGGTATATTTGTTACTTCTTTATTTATCTTTGTTTTCTTATGTCTAAAATTGCTTTCTTTATTCTTATATCTAAGATACATTTTGTTAAATACATATACAGGGTGTCCCAAATTGAGTAGGATAGCATGGGTATATTTCTTATTATTAATGATAGACATCTGCTTAAATGAGCAAAGTTGTGTCATTTGGATAGTTTATTTAAATTCCGCATAGATACATTCAAAATACCAAACG
Organism: Platerodrilus igneus; assembly: GCA_036346225.1. Taxonomy (NCBI): domain Eukaryota; kingdom Metazoa; phylum Arthropoda; class Insecta; order Coleoptera; family Lycidae; genus Platerodrilus; species Platerodrilus igneus. The sequence goes on from JARFIW010000942.1 coordinate 15,388,870, forward strand.
GTTTAGAAATTATTTTTAAAAAACTGAAAACTTCCAATTTCTTCGAAGTCGAATATTTTTGTTATAATAAAAGATACGAAAAAATGTTTCTTATAAAAGTTACTTAGTTCAATTGTGTGCACTTAGAAGTGATATTGAAATTAAATTCAAGATGGCGGTTATCGAGATATTAGCATCAACTTTCATATTTTAAATGGATGCCATATTAGATTTTTAGATGGTTAGATAGCATATTTTTTTCTCTTTTCAACGATGTATCACAACATATGTTTAAATGAAAAAATTTACTGAAAATGATAATTTAAATTTTTTATCAAGTAGGCATCATCAGATTTCTCTTAAACAAATGAAATTATAACAAACTGTCATGTTGAATTAGTGTATCTGTTGTACTAATAATTGGCATTTGTGTATTCTCTTTCCCAGTTATAAGTTGTGACATACTTATTTTATAAAATATTCAAATGGCAAATTTTTCAACAAGCGAACAATATCATATGTTTTGTACATACATAAAATGTAATAAGAACAGTCGTCATGCTGCCGAAGCATACTTAACAAACTTTCACGAAAAAAGACAGCCACACATTAAAATCTTTCAAAGATTGGACACAAATATGCAGCAGTATGGATGTTTAAAAAAACCTACTCGAAACATAAATGGAGACATTGCAGATGAGGTGTTGACACTGGCCTGTGTGGAAGCTAATCCAAACATTTCAACACGGGAAATAGAAACCCAAGTAAACGTATCCAAGTGTCAAGCATCAAGAATTTTAAAATAGCATAAATATCACCCTTACAGATTTCACATTGCACAAAACTTACAACCAAACGACTATCTCCGCAGATCAACATTTTGCAGATGGTTTATCAATCAAGTGAGGGAGAATGATGATTTTATCAATCGCGTTTTGTGGACCGATGAGTCTTATTTTTCTAACTGTGGAATATTTAATCGTCATAATGAACACTATTGGGCACAGGAAAACCCACGCATAACAGTTCCACGCCGCAATCAAATTCGATTTGGATGTAATGTTTTTTGTGGTATATTGGGAAACCGTTTACTTGGTCCTATAATATTCGATGGAACCTTAACCTCTCAACGTTATTTGGAAATGCTTCAAACATCTTTAGAAGATTTATTAGACGACCTACCTTTGGCACAAAATAATCAAATTTGGTACCAACAAGATGGCGCACCTCCACATAACGCTAGAGGTGTTATCACCTACTTAAGTAACCGTTTTGATGGCAGGGTAATCACGACCCACACACCTGTAAAATGGCCGCCTAGATCAGCAGACTTAACACCCCTGGATTTTTATTTATGGGGCACTTTAAAAATCATGTATATGGAAGTAATTTCTAGTACAATAATGTAGATGAACTATGGGAAGCGGTTATGCAGGCAATAAACGGTCTTAATGGGAATACATTACGACGCGTAACAAAAGTGTTCTAAAACGTTGCCGATTGTGTTTAAATAATAACGGTCAACATTTTGAACAATTGCTATGATTTATTAGTTGGTGTTTAATGTTATTCTAATGTTTGTTTTCGTATAATTTGTTTTAAAACTGATTTGTGTTGATGCCTACTTGATAAAAAATTAAAATTATTATTTTCAGTAAATTTTTTCATTTAAACATATGTTGTGATACATCGTTGAAAAGAGAAAAAAATATGCTATCTAACCATCTAAAAATCCAATATGGCGTCCATTTAAAATATGAAAGTTGATGCTAATATCTCGATAACCGCCATCTTGAATTTAATTTCAATATCACTTTTAAGTGCACACAATTGAACTAAGTAACTTTTATAAGAAACATTTTTTCGTATCTTTTATTATAACAAAAAATATTCGACTTTGAAGAAATTGGCAGTTTTCAGTTTTTTTTAAATAATTTCTAAACCGTTTGGAATTTCGAATGTACCTATGCGGAATTTAAATAAGCTATCCAAATGACACAACTTTGCCCATTTAAGCAGATCTCTATCATTAATAATAAGGAAGATACCAATGCAATCCTACTCAGTTTGGGACACCCTGTATAATTAGAAAAATCAGTAAAATTATTAATAAAATTGTCCAAACACTTATATTATCGTAGGGTAATTTTGGAACTTTTAACTCACTCAAACGTTCTTTATAGTTGTCCATTAATTTCATGGCGTGGTTAAAATCGTCTAAGTCTAGGTGTTGTAGTTGCATGGGTTTCTTGATTACTTCATCATCTTCGGGTTGTGTTATTTTGAATTGGTTTTTTCGTTAAATTGGCGAATTTGGTTACTTGGTTACTGCGGGTCTTGATATACTCTGATAATTTCGTTCTTCAATCTTAAATGACAGTCTTCCTTTAGGGTGATTATTTTGATTACGGTTAATGCTAAATTGTTCTCGTCTTGATTGCAGTGGACGATTGCTATTACTTCTGTTGGAAATACAGCAATCCATTTGTTTTCTGTAACTTTTTGAATCTTCATATTGGTGATTTGTACGGGTTTTGCTTCACATTTGTAATGGTTTGAAAATCTTAGTAATTGTACTTCGCAAGGGCTGTCTTCTTGGATAGTTGTTGCTAATGATTGACATAAATATTAGTTTGGTGTTACTTCGTTACATCTTTCGGTTGTGAAATCATATCTGAGTTCATTTAAGGAAAGAAACTTGGTTTTGTGAATGATAACTTGATACATGCTAGTAATTTTCATTGGAAAAGCAAATAAATAATAATAATTATAAATGTTACTCTCTACTATAAGGAATTTTATTAAATATGTTATTTCGTTGTTCTTTGCATAGACTTTCACTATAGCTACTTTTTCAAATACAAAAATGTTTGATTCTATTACAGCAAAGGGTAATTTACTGTTAGTTATAAATGATCTAATTCTTAATAATTCTTTTAATAAGTCAGTAGGTTCTAAGATACTAGAGTGTAATGTGTTTAATTTTGCAAATGATACGACGTTTTCTGTGTCTAAAATTTGTTGGTTTACACTACGGGATTGATATTATTTGGGTAAATATTGTATTGAATGTAATTAAGTCTCGCATTCCTAACATCCTGGTTTGCATGTTAGTTTCATGGGTTTGTATTCTATTGGTCATACTATTTTGATTTCTTACTAGCTTTATTAACGTATCGTTGAATTTTATTACAGTTTATTGGGTTAGAGATATTTGATTGTTTACAATGATTTTTATATCGTTTTGGTTTTCAGTTAACTGCTGTATGGCGTTGTCATAACCTTCTGCATCTTGGTTATCTAAATTGCCTGTGATAGCTTTTATTGTGTTACATAGTCCGTTAATAAGTCCTCTTTTCGTCTCGAAATTTGGTCTGTGGGTGTTAATCTATTAAATTTATCTTCTAGGTTTCTTAAAATGCTTTCTGTTGTGCTGTTGTAATTCATCATTTCTATTGCGTATTCTTTTCGGAATTTGGCAGTGTGCATTGATTGTTTTAATCGGTAACAATTGTCTTTGGTTATTTGAAGTTCTTGTTTTAATTCCGTTAAATCGAATTTTTGTGGGAATGTCCAGTAATCTATTGTATTTTGCATACTTCCCAATTTTATTGGTAGTATACCGGGGTTGTTTTTTATATCTTCAATTATATGTCGTTGTCCGTTCTACCTGGCGGAGGTTGACGGTAAGGGTGATGACTGTCCATCTGAAATTATGAGTGTCTTAAGTTTTTCAATGAATGTATTTTACTGTCTTGCCGTTGTCTACTACGGCTACACTTTTGTCTGATATTATTTTAATTTTAAAGGGGCCTAAATTCCTTGGTGCCGTTTTGTGTCTTTTACATTGGAAGTTTTTCTCGTACACGATTTGTCTTATTGAAAATTTATTTGTATCGGTATTCTTATTGCGGGTTATAGTGATACGTTCTTTGTCGTTATCTAATCTATCTTTTACCTGATCGTATGTTATTTTTAGCTTCTCTTTATGGTCTTTGGCATATTGCTGGTATACTCCTTTGTTGTAGAGTATGTCGTAAAGGTTACGGAAATCTAAATGTCCTAATCTTAATTCTAGGGTTGTAAAATTTGTCGATGAGTGGATCGTATTGTTGTAAGCGATTAGTGCGTATGACACTAAATTGGCGATGTGCTCCTTCTTGTCAGTTAATCTTAGTAATCTAATCTGTTCTAGTAGGGTTAAATGTAATCTTTCAATTAATCCGTTTGATTTAGGGCGGTTTTCGGTTATGAAATGAATTTTTATTTTATGGAGTTCTAAAGTGTTTTGTATCGTCTCTTTCTTAAATTTGCTGCCGATAGTTGAAGTTATTGTTTTGAGTGTTATTTATCATTTATCATTTATCATCGGTGTATTTTTAATTGGGTTTGCGCCGAACGTTTGTCTTTGTTGATTTACGTTTTGATTAAATCGTGGTGGAAATGTGGGTTTTGTAGAAGTTGAATTGAATGTTGGTCTCGGAAATTGTTTAAATTGTTTGTTAAAATTCGTGTTATTAAGATTTCGGTTGTTAATTTGCGGTTGATTCGTTTGTGGGTTAAATGGAGTAACTTTAGGTTGGGTGGTTGTTTGTCGCGCGGCTTGTATGGTTTTTATTGATGAATAGCTTTTATTCGCGTTAGGGTTATGTAGTCTCTTTCGATAATACATGGCGTTTTCTTCTTCTATGATCATATTCATTGCTTCTTCTAAATTTTGGGGATGTTGGAAACTTATTTTATCTGATAAACGTTCAGTAAACGCGTTTATGTAGGTGTTTAGTGCCATTTAGTCCTACATCTTTGTCTTTAGTAGTCGGATATTTTGGTCGGGTTCTTCAATTTTTAGTTTTGTCAGAATTCAACTTTTACGACTTGGAATTTCATTTCGAATCGATATGAGGATTGGTTACTTTTCATTCTTGGGTTTATTAGATCGCGGATAAGACATTTAATGTTTCTTTGGTTGCCGAAACATGCTATTAATATGCGCTTACAATCTTCCCACTGTTCTAAATTGTCTCGGCTGGCTGTTAGCGTTAGTGGCCTTTCGGTCAGTTTACTTATTATTAGGCGTAAAAGTAGATTATTTTGTACGTTATTTCCTGGTTTGTAAAAGGTTTTCAAAAATATTTTACACGCAGTAATGAAATTTCTTAAGAGAACTTGGTTTCCGTTAAATTGGGGTATACTTTCAAGATAAATCTGCATATCTGAACTCAAGTCATTAAGGGTTGTTCTAATAATTAATGGTTGCTTTCGGTTTTATTTAATATTAAGTTTTTTGTAAAAATTGGGATTTATTTTTCGGTTTGGTTTTTAATTTTACAGTTTGGAGTGTGTTGAGTTATTTATAGAATTGCTTTACTTATATTTTATACGTATTTATACGGTGTTATTATTAAATTGAGGGATTTGCGCTTGATAATGTTTGATCAATTGTTGTAGCCTTGGATTTGTATATTTTTATACTTCGCAGATTTTATAGTTGTCGCGGGTTTTAATTTTCTAAAAGGTTTCTATGTGGTTAATAATTTCTTTCAGTAACTACGTTATACTTTGCTCGTTTTGTGCTAGTTATAATTTTTTATTTCAGTCCTGCTGATTAATTGAGTGTCTGTTATAATTATCTCGTCTCCGTAGGTGTTGCTTACAATTGTACAATCTCGTTACTTTGAATGTTTAATTATAGAGTTTTAAGTTTTCAAGTCAATTGTTATGTTACTGTAGTTGCATCAATGTTTCCTTCAAAAGTTATACAATAAACTACACAGTTTTAAGTCTACTGAAAGGTTTTATTTTTAGCCTTGGTGATAAATTAGTTGCGTCTTTTCTACAATTATATACCTCGCTAATTTGCTAAAGTATTTAATCGTAAAATATATCACGTTTGAATGAATCTTTTCAGTGATATAGATATTTAATTATAGCTTTTTATAAAGTTGCGATGATTTTATTCAATGACGGTTTTCGGTAGTTATGAGAATTTGCGTTGTGGATTTGCACGCTTTGTCAATTTAATAATAACTACAAAATGCTTCCATAAGTTAGACACTGAGTGTTTAAGTTATAGAAATGAAGGTTAAGTTTTAAATAATCGTTTCTATAATTAATTGTTTATAAGAGTTGCGTTTTATGCATTGAGCTTTCGGTGATAAAATTTTTTGTACATAAAATTGTAAAAATTAATTGCGTTCTATTCTTGTATTTTAAAATCGTTTTTGTTTTGTATTAATAATAATAATTCGTAATAATTATACTAATTAGCGCACGTAAATGCGTCTTTTGGTTTTCTTGTTTAAAACTCTTTTGTTTTAAATACACATTTTCTTAAAATAAGTTCTCGTGTTTGAAAATAATTTTTCGTAGTAAATTATATTTATAAAATGGCATAAATTGCAATAAAAAAACTTATATATACATAAAACAATAATAAAAAAATTCTCTTACTAGCTAGCAACAAATAATTTGTAAAAGGAATCAAATGGTTTTAAGGATAAATGAACTTACATAATTTTCATCGTCGTTTTCTTGTGCTCTGTCGATTTTTGTACTTCGTCCAAGTTTTGTTTGGTTTGGATTCGGTCGATTCTTGTACCTCGTTCAAATTTGTTTGGTTGGGTTTGGTCGATTCTTGTACCTCTTTATTTGGGTTCTTCCAGATTGGGAATTGAAACTTTTGGCCCTCAGTTTTCCAGTTTTGGATCCGTATTGCCTTTCTGGATCCGTACGGTTGCGCCAATTACGTTTCGGACCTTGGGAGCGGTCTTTTTAAAAACTTCTTTCAAAACTTCTTGTAACAAATTTTATTATTTAGACAGATACTACAATAGAACTTTGACAAACTTGATTTAATTATTCTAAGTCAAAATAAAATAATAATTGAATTAATATTATGGCGAGTAGCTTAAGTAAGCGGAAAAGTTAAAGCTGAAATACTTAAGACTGACTAACTGTTCTGGGGTACCCGAGGTATTTATGTTGTCCCTGCCCTTCACATGTCTGTGGGAATTTGCAGAGCTCATGTGTGCTTATCTCTTAATTCTGTTCATTATACAATGTAACTATCTTAATTTCTAAGTAATTGCGGTTCCCTTACCGTATGTGACCTGCATCTGCAGTTTCACTTACGTCTGGAATACAGTGTAATACATCCGTTCTCACAACTTGCTTGTGAACTTTTAATAGCCTTTCTGATTTATCCTTGAATTTACAATGTTGCGTCTAACTTAAATTTCTTATTGATTTTCTAATAATTCTTATTTACTTGTACATATATGGATTGGGGGATACAAAACTACGTGGTAATTAGATTTGATAAAATAGAAAAGGAAGCTAAGATTCGAAATGGTGTTAGACAAAGTTGTATACTATCTCCCTTGATTTTTGATGTTTATATTGAGGAAGCTTTAAACTTAGTTAGAGAGAGAAAAAAGATAGGTATTAGTGTACAGGGACAAAAATAAACATGTTACATTTTGCAGATGATATAGCCATTATAGCAGGATCTAGAAAAAGACCTATGAGAGTTTTTAAATATTTTAGATGAGATACTACAGAGTAACTATAGTATGAGAATTAACTCAGCAAAGACAAAGATAATGACAAGTGAGTTACAGCCTAGTTCTAAGCCAAAATTAAAAATAGATAATACCAACTTAGAGTAGGTAGATGAATGTTGCTATTTAGGTAGTATAATTACAAAGCCCGGACGTAGTAGAAGGGATATAGTAGCAAGTATAGCTCAAGCTAAAAAAATGTTGTTAAAAAGGAAAGACTTACTAATAGCTAATAGTATTAGTTTAGATAATAGGAAAAGTTTCTTAAAGTTGTACGTATGAAGCGTTCTATTATACGGTTGTGAGATTTAGAGAATTAAAGAAGTAGATAAGAAAAAGATACAAACTTTTGAAACTTGGTGTTATAGATTGTTAAAGATTAGCTGAACAGATAGAGTAACAAATGAGGAAGCTTATAGAAGGATAAGTGAGAAACCCTGTATGTGGAAACAATTAAAGGTCAGGAGAGATAGAATGATAGGGCACCAGTTAAGACATGAGGGACTATTTAGTAAGGTATTAGATTATAGACTACCAAATGAAAATAGAGTAGGAAGACCTAGACAAAGCTATATTAGTCGAATTATTAGATTTAGGTTGTAAAGGGCATGTAGACCTGTTTAGACTAGCTTAAAATAGAAAAGAATTTAGAACTACGTCAAGCCGACTTTAAGTAAATTCGAAAACAAAACCAAAAATATTAAATAAATAAAAATCAATTAACTAAATGTCACCGCGACATAACCCACAATTAGTTAGCGGTCTGGCATGTTGGCAGCGATTCTCTACTTAAGCCTTACCATAACATATAACTTAACATTTTTTCTTTTTTGGAGGGGATAACCAGGTAATATTTCATTTCCTTATAAATATAAATCATGTAAACATATTGGAGTTCTTTAACAACCTTCAGGTTGCTAATATCTATGTAGAGCCAGGTAGATAAGAAAAAGATAGAAGAGTATAGGAAGACTTAGATCAAGCTACATTAGTCAAGTTATTAGAAACTTAGGTTCTGAAGAATATGTAGAACTTTTTAGAATAGCGCAGAATAGAAAAGAAGTTAGAGCTGCGTCAAACCGACCTTAAGTAAGGTCCAAAAGAAAATGATAATGACTTTATTGTGGTCTTTAGGTCTCAATCTAAAATTAAATTAGTAGAGGTTTCTAACAAACTTTCATCGACTTATATATCAAACGGGCCGGCAGCAGAGAAATAACCGTTAAGTGTGGGTAAATACCTGAATAATACCTTCGATTTCAGTTAGCTAATTTATATTTAATGTTTTTAAACCACTCGCCGTCTGTTTAATGTGGTGGTGATGGCGAAGATAGCGATGATGATGATTCATGACTGATTCCCTTAATTTCTGCATTTTCGTGCAGTTACATCAACACGCATACACTAGTTAATACATGTCCGTTTCTAAAAATACGAACGCACACACGCACGAACGCACGCATGCACGTACACACGCAAGCACACACGCACGCAAGCATGGACGCATACAAGCACGCATGCAACCACATGCGCGGTTGTAGTTACACGTAGGTGTTTTCAACTACTCTTGTGTATTTTTGAAAGATGTGTTAAAGATAAGAAAACAGAAGTAGTGCTTGTTTTCAGTGCATTGGGCATAGTACACTAAGTGTTGAATCCAAAACAAAAAGCCACCTCAGTTTCAAAGAAATTAACATACTTGAAAGTTACATTAAGCATCAGCTGCACAGGCTTGGTGCCGGCGAGTGGGGACGGCGCCTAAACTCTAAGGCACAGAGTTCGAGCCTTGGTTTTGTTTACTGATATTTAAATGATATACATATATACAAGATAAAACGATTATAGGATCAATACAAATTAATATCTTCCTCAAACTTTACAAAGAGGCTGGTTGGTGGCCTTCGAAAAACGTCGTGGCTTACTGCAAGCGTCAAGTGTAGGAGGCGTTTGTCGGCATCGTGAAGCAGAGTACCATTCATTGAAGCGTCGGCGTCAGCAGGCTATGATTTCAGCATCGCTGGCTCATGTGTGGATGTAAGAGGCGGCGGCGTCGTGATACAGTGCCCTACTTATTTAGGCGTGAGTGTCATGCTGCAGCGTACCACTCGTGGAGACGTTGGCATTAGCAGGCTATAATTTAAGCAATGTTGCCTAAGGCATGGATGTTGGAGGCGTCGGCGTCGTGATGCAGCGTAGCACTCGTTGAGACATTGGAATTGTATTGCGGCGCGCTTCTAGTTGAAGTATCGGCGTTAGCGGACTATAGGACAGCATCGCTAGTGCTGTAAAGAATGATAGGCTATAGGACAGCGCTTCTAGTAGATCTCTTCGGGTATAAAAAGCTCTAAGTGAATGCTAATTTTTGAACGCGCAACCTCTTTTATAGTCTTCTCGTCCATATGTTTGGTATAGAGTGTCGTTAACCAACGGAAATGCAGGGTTTGAAGTTGCTGTATTTCTGGGCGTTTCCGGGTTTCTTAGGGATTTGTTCTATTTTAAGCACTTGCATTTTGATATAGGATAATATTCCTTCTCGTTGAAAGGTGTGTTGTAGCTAAGTTGATGCGTGGTGGTGGTGGTCTAGTGGGTGCTGGGCGTAGATCTTAGTATCTCCCCGTTCAAGTCGATCTCAGTAGATGTTGGGTACGGCTCTCGTATGGATTGGATGGGATATGGTCCACTTCGTCTCGAACCAACCTATGGAGGATAGATGGTTTCTGATTATGACCATATCAACGGGTGAAAATATGACGGGTGTTCGTCGTCGGCATATATGGGAATGTAGACGCGTTCGCGTTCTTGTATCTGTCGTATACGGCGACGTCGGGCTTCTCCGTGGTTGCCTACGGCTGGGTGGACAGAGTAGTTCGTGTCGGGTCGCGGGTGCACGTAGTGCTTTATTGATCTCCTGGTTCTGGCGTTCGACTGAGTTGACTTGCGGGTTGAAAATCGGCGTATTCCAGTGGTGACAGCCCCATTGATCTAGTATACCGCTTCATCGCCGAGATACGTATTTTGGTCGACAATGGGCGAGGATCGCTCTTGAGTAGCCATATCGGAAGATGACTTTGTTTTTGAGCATGACTTTGTTTTTGAAAACGGTGTCTGATTTGGTGGCAGGTGTAAGGGATGTCTTAACCAATCTGTTAAATAGGTAGATTACAACTAGTTTAAATCAATGTTTTCGACGAATATGACTTCCCGTGATCTGGTGGGTAGATGCGGTCGAAGAGGAGCCTTTTGGTGATATGGTCTTCTATTGGTGGCGGCACAAGTCCAACATTGGCTGATGTGTTGTCTTACGGTGTCGCCGACCTTCGGTCAATAGCACTAGTCTTGGAGGATTTTCTCATTGTGTGGGTTTTAGTGCCTCTCTGCTGTAGGAAGAGCCATTGGGACATTCGTCCAATGGTTTCATTTTCTTCTTGTGCGGATTGCAACCGTTCGGACAGTTCGACAAAAGCTGTGTAATTGGCATGTGATTTGCCTGGCTTGGTATCTGGTGGTAAGAGATGGTTTTCGCTGGTTTTTTTTGGGAAGGCTATTGCTGACGGGGTAGCGTGAGAGATAGCCAGGTTGCTCATTCCGTGTTC